>JAIUZE010013960.1:0-68861 GCA_022085475.1 Heliosperma pusillum
ACGAACCCGGGAGGGAGGTGATCGGGATAACTACCGTCCTAACGCGAACCCGGGAGGGAGGTGTTAGGCGACTTAGAGGCGTTTTCCCCTAAACAACAACCTAATGACTTGTTGACGGGATTCATGGGAATAAATAAGGCGTGTTAGTGGAGAAAATCGGACCCTATACCTTTCTCTATTATTTAATCCACAATTTCTATTACTTGTTTAATTAGTTAGTAGACTTAGCTAGTCATTAGTTTAGTTATTTAGTTTAATAGTAGCTCTCTTCTTGATTTGCGTAGCTAGCTTATAATTTAAGACGAACTAATATTCGACCTTGATCTCTCTGTGGATCGACCTCGACTACCGCTACTACATTAGCTTAGTTGAGTTTATAAATTTGTTTTGGCCGGGGGAAGGCGACTAAAATCCCCGCGTCAAAAATGGCGCCGTTGCCGGGGAAGTCAACGGATTGATATTAGTTTAGTCTTAGGTTTGTTAGACTACGTATTTTTGTTGCTTGTTACTTGAAGCTTGTTGCTTGTGTGTTGCACTACTTATTTTTTTTTTGTGACGTGTCTCTTAACTGTCACTTCATTACACTTAGTGTCTTACATTCAATAATGTCTTCATTTAATATTTGGCAAAATGAAAATGAACCATTCCATGATTATCTTGCTAGGTTTTATGATTATGCCTCTCATGTTGGCTCTTGTGGCTATTTCCTTTCTAATATTGATGCACTTTGCGTTTTATGTGATGGCATGAATCTTGAAACTCGTAATTTGGCAAATTATATGAGTTGTGATCGAGTCTTTTACATGAATTGTGAAGAATTTTGGGACTTCGTAGAAGTCATGGCTTATCAATGTGAGGAGGTAGCCCACCAAGAATTTTTGGAGGCTAGAGATGAGAATATAAAGTCTTTATTTGATGATTTGGTTAAGAAGAATGATTCTTTTTCTCTTGATAATGTGAACAATATCCAATCTCAACATGTTCCCCTCTCCTCGATTAATATTTGTGGTATGCATGATTTTTCGTTAACTTGTGATACATGTGGTGGTGGTGGACATAATTCTCAAGTTTGCCCTTTACATGCTTATTCCCCACCTTCTTTGAATTTGAATGTGATGAATGATGTCAATGCTATGCTACCACTTGATGGAAACTTGTCACGCTATCCTTCTTGCCCAATTTCACCTCTTAAACACCAACTCATACCTAACCATGTGAATTTTGAAATATCAAGTGATGAAAGTGAGTTGGAGTTTATGAGTATTGATGATGGTTCATGTTCGTATGATGCTCATTGTTCTCTTGTTAATGGTGATTTGGATGACATGTTTTTGAATGAGTTAGAACATGTAACATTTGATGTGAATCTTGGTAATGAGAAGTGTGATGATGATGTTGTTGGTGAGGAGACTTATTTTGATGAGTATGAGGTTGTTGATGAAACATTTGAAGAAGAGTATGTGAATTTGCATTATCAAAGTCTTGATGTGGAAGGGGATGGTAATTTTGTGCTTGAGGAGATTTCCCCACCACCTATGTATGACAATGTGATGAACAATGATAATGATGAATTGGATACCCGTGACTCTTCTTTTGAACCTCATTACCCTTTGGCAAGACCCCCTTCACCCCTTATCTTCCAACCTACACCTTTATTTATGGATTGTGAGTTTGAGAGTGTGAGATTTGATGATGATAATGATGATGTGTGGTTGAATGAGCCAAATAGGCCTCTTAGCGAAAACTTTGAGGAATTTGATTTATGTGAATATGAGGGTGTGTCTTTTGAGGCGAATCATGAGATCTTGGAAAGGGAATTGGTCAAAATAAATGATGCTCTTACATTTGAAGTTAGTGAAGAGCAAATGGATGAAGGAAAAGAGAAGTATGAGTCTTGTGGCGACTCTTTGAGTGAGGAGAGTTTGGGCATTGAGGATGAATGGGGTTGTGAGATTGTTCTACTTGAAGAACCCATTCTTGAGAAATTTGAGGTTTTCTTTAGTGGTGAGGAGAAGCTCATTACCGATTCCTTTAACCTCATTTCTTTTGCCCCTTTGCTTGAGCCTATGATTATTGGTGAGGATTGTGAGGAGAGTCTAAAGAGGGTTAGTTTGGCCGTTGGACTTATGCGTGATTTGGAGAGTCTAACCCCTCTTCTTGTGGATTTGAGACCACTTGACCAATACTTGAGCGCCTTTGAAATATTTGTTACTCACCCCTTTCCTCTCATGTTTTTCATTAATGCTCACCTCCGTTCTTGGTTATGTGGTTGGCCTAGCTTGCTTTATATTGCATGTGACCACTTTGTCGAGGATTGGTCCTCCTCATTTGATAAGTTAATGAGATCCTTGATGGGATTTTTAGATCGTTTACTTGCTTGAGTGTTATGTGTATATATTTCTTTGCTTGCTTGTTTTTGTTATTTCATGTGTGTAGGTATTATCTTGGTACGCTTCAAAACCAACAAGAAGGTGGTGATTTATTGAAGTAGAAGATTCAAGGTTACTTCACCTAGTGAAATGACCGGAGTTCATGCTTGAAACGGTAATATTGTTCACCCACCTTCTCTTTTTGCCCTCCCTTGTGTTTAGACATTGGGGACAATGTCAAGTTTAAGTGTGGGGAGGAGATTAGTGTAGGGATTGTTGTGAAAATAAAAAAATTTGAAAATTTTGAAAAATCCAAAAATACGTGTTCTTTGTATATATTTGTGCTTGTGCGTAGTTGTTCACTTGTGTAGGTTCCGCAACCAATGATCGGAGACAAGAACGAAGGTTTATGAGTCTAGATTTGGTATGATCTTTCCAACCTTCACCCTTTCTTTTCTTGTAATTTCACATGAGAAGTTGGGAGATTTTTGACTTGTTGATGATGATTTGAGGAATTGGTGGTTGTGGAATGTTGTGTTGTAGATTAGGATTGCATTTGCTATTATAGTTTGCATGCTTATTTGTTGCATTATCGTACTTAGTTTGCATTCATGATAAGTTTGTGAATATCTAATTGCATTCATGTAGTGTAGTTGCATCAAAAAATGTTTTCAAAGAAAATACCAAAAATACGGATAAGTGGTTTAATGATTTTGAACATTCCGAATGATAGTAGTCATTTTTTTAACTTTAAAATTTAGTTAAATTTCTTTTGAAAACAATGCTTACATATACATGAGTCAATTTTAGGCATCTAAACGACCGAGGTCAATGTAAATCGAGTTTTGCAAGGTTTTTCATTCCATTTCAACCCGTGTTGTGAAACATCCTTGAGTGGTGGTTGGACGAAGGCGACCACGGAGGTCATTTTTAGTGCTTAAAATTCCCTAAAGAAAAGTGTTGTGCCATTTTGATCATGTGATTATTGCTTAATCATGTTTTCACGCTCATGTTCTTTTAAGGACTCCCGTCACTCCCGGCCACCCAACTTGGCACATTGTGCGCAAGTTGAAAGATTTCGGTGGGTGATCAACAGTTGAATCTTTGGGAATGTGGGTGGCCATCGTTATGCTTGTACCCCCATTCGAGCACTTATATAGCGGTGGGTCCAAATTGTTAAGAAACACACACAAGTCTAACATTTTGATTTCATGAATTGTCAATTCCAAACAAGCACTACCAAAAACCAAAAAGTCAAAAAAATCAAATAATTGGGATAAATATCAAAAATCCAAAAAAAATATTTCCCTAACCAAATATCAAATAAATTGCCAAAATGGGTAGACCCTTACCTCTTAACATTGATAAGAGACCGACCACACCACCGCTTTTGTATTATAACTCATAGGAGACCTATTATTCCACAATCTTTCACCCTTGCTTTACTAGTTTTTGAATGGTAGCGCGGGTGCCTCATCGACTTCATGCATTTGTAAGCGTAGTTTCTTATATTTTTAACGGAATTTCTTAATTAGTTATTTGACTACTATTTGAGGAATGATCGGATGAATAAAACCACTTACTTGTTGGCTCTGGCCTCGGCTACCTAGATGAGGAAGGTAATCATTTTGTACCTTTGTGAACCGTTTATTAAATGATAAATTGCTTGATTGTTTGGTTCATTCATTTTGTGCAAGACCTCACTTGCCTTGCAAGTCATGTATCTTTCCCATGATCATTGACTATGTGAGTTGAAAGGGCGTTAAGTGCGCTAATACTCATTCGGATATTAGTAGTCTAATAATAGCTAAGTGGTGCTTATATCGTGCACTCACTTTTAGAAGAGTTCGTAGTTAGTCCTAGTACTTACTCGGGGACGAGTAAGAGATAAGTGTGGGGAGATTTGATAACACAATATTTTACTCGATTTTACCCTACATTTTATGTCTTATTTAGTCTAATTAGTGACTCGACTTTTCTACTATTCGCTCATATCGTAATAAAATAGAATAGTAGCGGTTTTATATTAATTTGTGTCAATATGTATTAGTTTCCGGGATTTTGGTACCGCTTTGGTTATTTCATTTTACAGGTAACAAGTTCGAGTGATAATACGAGTTGAGACGGATTAAGACGGACTTAAACATCGAATCATGTGCAGGAAAAGTCCAAGTGGGCCTTTTATTTGCCAAGATCACACTTCCCTTGTCCAATCTCTTTCGTTGGAATTCACCATCAAATACCAAAATTCAATCAACAAAACAAATTGGAATCTCTGCTGCTTGCTTACCTTCATTACCACCACTTCAATGAACTTATATTCATTATAACCATACTATCCCACCACCAAGAACCCAATTAAGTTCCATTTCCTTGGTCTGAAAACCCGACATCGGAGCCCGGAATCGATACACCACCTGCCCGTACCTCATGGCGACCAAGCAACCGTCTTTTGCCGTCTCGTTGTCGAAACGCCCTATCCTAGCATCCCCTTGAAGACCCACCTCGAATACAAAGCTTTTGGATTAGGCGAGAAACCAACCGTGCGAAAAGTGATGGGCCGTGTTAAACCGAAACAGGGAGGTAGTGACCTTGCGCAGTCGACCGTGCAGAACGAAGTGGTCCGTGCGAAAGCAAGGCGGAAAGGAATTGGCCCGGCGATTTCGACCGTGCGTAATTTTGGAGGACTGGTGATGCTTCGTGCGTTGTCAATTATTGGGTTCTCCACTTTGCTGCTTTTTGACATACCAACTTTATGTTTGGGTCAATTTTGTTTTATTATTTAATAATTAGCTTGGATTATCTTTATTTTTGGAGAAGCAACAAATTATGAGACTACCCTTACTTATCTCTCCCATATAAATAGAAAGAAACCCCAAAATTAAGGAGAACCACCATTTTCTCATATTTGTTCTAGTATTAGGGTGATCTCTCTCTCAAAACACTCCATTAATTTAGTTTAGGAGTAGATTAATTCACTCCAAGATTCAATCTTTTGGGCTTGGAAGACTAACTCTACCATATTTATATCATTCTAATTCAAGGTTTGGTATTTAATTTCTTGTCTCTCTTTGTTATTGTTAATTTTCATTTATTGTTGTTTGTTCTTCTAGTGTAGTAATAGATTAGTTTAAAGTAAAAATCTTTATACATTTTCATGTTTACTCTTATGTCTAGTGAGTAGTTGTCTCGCTAGGGTTCGATTAATCCGTAACATGCCAAGTTTATTTGATTGAATCCCATAATTAATGAGTTGTTGGGTAGTTAATTGGGTTAATTAAAGGATTTGACTTGTTTATGCTTATTTGGGATTGTTGTTAGACTCTTGACCCTTGACCATCAACGAGAGTTGATTAGGTTGGGAGCCGACTCACCTCATTTAAACTAGTTGTCGACTTAGGTTGAACCCGGGAGGGAGAACCTAAGGAGGGTGCCTTTAATTGTCGGTTTGAACTTTACCTTTGGGAAAAGGATTGGGATGACCGGGAAGATAACGGGTTTGTTTTCACCTTAGCCTTTGTCGGGTACATGAGAATGGGCCCATTTTAGTGGACCTTGGCCTAGGATAGGGGATTCCGAGTCACGAACCCGGGAGGGAGGTGATCGGGATAACTACCGTCCTAACGCGAACCCGGGAGGGAGGTGTTAGGCGACTTAGAGGCGTTTTCCCCTAAACAACAACCTAATGACTTGTTGACGGGATTCATGGGAATAAATAAGGCGTGTTAGTGGAGAAAATCGGACCCTATACCTTTCTCTATTATTTAATCCACAATTTCTATTACTTGTTTAATTAGTTAGTAGACTTAGCTAGTCATTAGTTTAGTTATTTAGTTTAATAGTAGCTCTCTTCTTGATTTGCGTAGCTAGCTTATAATTTAAGACGAACTAATATTCGACCTTGATCTCTCTGTGGATCGACCTCGACTACCGCTACTACATTAGCTTAGTTGAGTTTATAAATTTGTTTTGGCCGGGGGAAGGCGACTAAAATCCCCGCGTCAGAGTGTGTTGTTTTGTGTTATATGATATTGGATATATGTTGTGGTTGTCTACTTGTAAAAGTAGGAGATGCCTTGATGCCAAGACAACCTTGTTTCTTACATGCTTGGATATAAGGAGGATGGTAAGTCGAATTGAAAGATGAGAGGCGGTATTTGGAGGATTTAGGATCATTGTAGATGAGGGATGAAATAAGGAGGGCGTGCGAGAGAAGAGCGACTCTCTTGGGAGGCTTTGGGTCACCTATGTTTTGTAGGTTGTGTTGACGGAATGGTGACCACGTTGTTAATAGAATGAGGGAGATATAAGAAGGATGGGGTGCGAGAGAAGAGAGCGTGTTCGTGTGAGCTTACTCTTATCTTGTGAGCCTTGTGATAAAACGATCGTATTTGATAGTTTGCTCGGGACGAGCAAAAGGCTAAGTGTGGGGTGTTTGATAAGCTCACAATTCTACCGGTTAACTTAGTAGTTTTTAGGACAATAAGATGATATGGTGAAGAAGTATTGATGGATTTAATCCATTATTACCAACTCCGAGTATCATGATCATAATGGAGTTTTAAGTGGCTTTAAAACGGTGCAAGAGACCCAACTAAGTCCCAAGGAAGGCTAGGAAACATGCCAAGAAAGAACAAGTCAAAAGCCATCCAAAGGAAGAACAAAGAAGAAATCAAGGGAAAAAATCAGCACTTTGGGCGCACCGTGCGCCCTGCTGGAAGCACCCCAGGCGCACCGTGCGCCCCTTCTGATGAGCTTCAGCTTTGTTACGGGCTTTCACCAAATTAAAGCCCATTAATTCTCTATTATGTGTGGACTATATAAAGATGAAAACACTAGGTTTTCATCATCTTATCTCATAGTTTATGTTTGTCTTGTGGAACAATTAATCAAAGTGGTAATCTTTGGATTTTTCATCTATTTTGGGTTTAGATCTAGAATGGGCAACTAATCTTATTTCTTAATCCAATCCTTAAAGGTGTAATCTTTTGGTTGTAAGACTCCTAATCTTTCCCTAATTATTGTTATTATTGTTAATCCCTTGTGTTTTATGTTGTTGGATTTGGAAACTTGTTTGATTAAAGTAATTAAGTGTGATTTCCTTGTTATCTTAATCTTACCATTTTCCTAATCTATTGTTGTTAGAATCATTAAGTGTGATTTCCTTGTGATTCTATTTTTGCAACTCCTTGTAATTGAATTAGTGAGTGTGATTTCCTCCTAACTTGACTTACAAGAAAGGGATTAACTTGCAATTTGGTATTAATTGTGTTCATTGTGCCTAATTGCTCTTATTGAACCTCTCATGCTTTTATCTTCTTATTAGTTGAATCAATGTATGTGATTTCTATGGAATGATTAATAAGTTGGATTGATGATTAAGTGTGATTTCCTTGTCATTTACCACTATTAAGGAGGTTTAGAAGATTAATCTTTGCAATAAGATAATAATAATTAATTGGGGAATTGATTGAGTCTAGGATCAACCATTTGAGGACCATCTATAGGATTGGGTTAAGTTTTTCTCAACTTGATTATTTTCATCCTCTAATTGCTTTCTTGTGTTGCACTCTTATTTGAATTTACTTGTTTTTAAATCAAAATCAAAACCCCCTCTTTTTACATATTGTTTATTACTTGCACATTTATTCTAGTTACTCTTTTAATTACACAATTGCATTCCCCCTTCCCTTGGGTTCGACCCTTGCTTTCCACTCTACTTTAGTTTAATTAGTAGGTAATTAGTAAGGTTATAAATTGTTAATTTGACCGCCTTTAATAACGACGTTTTAGGTGAGTCACACCACAACCGAGGTATGTTGACCCTCACTTCCTGACCACCGCTATTTTTTTATCCCTGCTTAACATGTACTCCCTCTGTCCCGGTGAGATGTTTACACTTCCTTTATTTTGTGAGGGGGAAATAAAGCAAGTGTAAACAATTGACTGGAACGGAGGTAGTACGTTCTAAAATATTATAGTGACAAGTGATTTAACAATTTTATAACACAGTCTTCTGCTTCCGTCCCCACTTTATTACTTAGTCAATGTGTACCATTTAGTCTTTGCAAATCACATCTCTCTCTTTGCTGTAGGTGTCATACTATATAACCACGTGTGTGAGATGCTAATGCAAGTTCTCTTTAGGAGGGAACATATGATGAACCTGACAACACTCACCATACTATTGCTATTACATCATACCCCTTTCCTTCCAATTTTTACTTTTTTTTTTGTTTAACTCCATTTTACTCCGTTACTTTTTCCTGTCTACTGTTCTTTGTTTTTTCTACTGTTCTTTATTTTTTCTTTGTTATAGCAGTTTAGGCACATGGCTGTAATCTTCGTCATCCCCATTCTGTTTGAGAGTGAAAAGGGTTAGTGACTCTTGACCATGGCTTTAATGGAGTTTAAAATTTTATTGAGACAGACTGATATTTTGTGATTAGCAGTAGACATGCCTCTTCGAGTCTTCTGGCAGTTAGTCATATAGGTTTGATACGTCTTGTCCGACAATTCTTTTAGCCTCCTTGTCAAATAAGACAAAGGTTGTGGATTCTTTTTGTCTTCGACTTTTAATTCGATCCAATACCTGGGTGGACGACGAAGTTTAATAATATTAGCAAACCATGAGCATCCGATCTTAAAATTATTACGTCTAAGAGTTAGGAAATAGGCCTTTTGGATGATAATACCTTATTGTTTGAGTTTCACTTGGCTTTTTGCAAGTGACGCACCAGAGACCAGAGTCGTTCCAGTATGGATTCTTAGGTAGGGGCTTACTTGTACAACCAAAGTAAACTTTTTAGCTGGCTTCCTAGATTTTATTATTGCTGGTGGTTCACATATCATAAAAATTCATATCTTTTATGATGGCTTAGATGTTGCACTATATGTGTAGCGGTATCTGTTTAGCTTCTTGTAAACTTTTCCTGTCACACGGGAGATAATGCCTGCTACTAAACTTTCTGTAGCTGGAGTGTTACCCAGATTCTGACGCAATATATTTGAAGGTGATTGTTATTTGTGCTTGTGTATTGTGAAGTGTTTTGACTACTAACTTATTGAGTTCGTCATATTTTATTTCGTAGACAGAGTAAAAAAACTGACAATTGATAATTGAACTGATTACACTATGATTACACTATACTATGATTACACGTACTTTAATTAAAGAACTAACAATTGAATATCCGAATTGATGCGTTATTATCCGAATTATCTAACTGATGCAAGATTATTATTAATACTAATCTAATCTAATGCAGGTAAAAAAAAGGAAGTCATAGACATACCTTTGAGCCATGTTTGCTTATTCTCAAGATGCTACTGTTGTATGAGATTGGTTATGAGTTTTTGATGGCGGAAGGGTTCTTTATATAGTATTTGACAGAGCTATATTTGATTCGGAATAGGAGTATATTGTTTCTACATGGAAGAATTGTCATATATATAGGAATATTTCAGTTCATACGTATGATTAGAGAACTATATTTTTTAATTATTTAAAAAGAGGAGTTTGGTTAGAATAAGGACTATTTCAATTCATATATTAAATTTCTTATTGGTTAAGAACTATATGGAAGGAATTGTTTAATGATTAAAAAGTTTGTAATTAGAAGAAGTTGTCTATAATAAGGAAAGTATACAGAAAACGTGTGATAAGGAATTTGGCTACAAAAAGGAAAGTGGGAAGAAGTTGGCTACACTAAGGGAAATAGTGAGATAATGTTTGATTTCCAAGAAGATATTAGTTGTCATAATTGATATAGTATAATAAGAATGATACTAATTAAAAAAAATAAAAAAATAAAAAGAGTACTAAAAAGTTGGAGTGCTTTTGGTGCCTTGAAAAAAGCCTGTTTTATATATATACTAGATTTCATGCCCGTGCGATGCACGGGTCTACGTTAATGTTCTTTTCATAATTTTCTTATGACAGTTAACTTATAAAAATAATTTTTTGAAATTTTAAGACTATAATAAAATATACTCCGTAATTTTTTTTAAAATAATATTGATATATTGATTCAACTTCTATTTTAAACATATGTTACCAACCTTGTTGGGACTCAAGTTATATTTGATCTAAATTATGACTCGAAAAATTATCCAAAGTAACTAATAATTAAGTTTTCTAAGACAATGTTTAAGAAACTCAAAAGATTTTGGGTTGATCACCTCACCTTATGCTAATTGTTCGATATGGGGCAATTCTACTATTTATAGTTATTAGTATATTCACCACACATACATTATTTTTCAATGTGAGATATATAACATACTAAGAATTACACAAAGTATATGCAAATAATATGAAATTCTATACTGTAATGATAACATTTTTTTTACCACGAATCTAATTATATTATTTTCATAATTAATACAAAATTGTAAAAGCTCTTTAAAACAATACTCTCTCTGTCTTAATCATTTGTTTGACTTTGATTAAAATACTCTTAAAAAAAGGCAAACAAATGACCGGGACGAAGGGAGTATTTGAGAGATTTAAAGGACTTTGGGTTCATCTCTAAGTTTCAAGGACGACTCTTATTTATAATCGCGTGATCATCCCAGCTTATGATATTTCTCCGATGTGGGACAATTCTTCTATTTATACATAATATATTCACCACACTTACATTACTTTTTATCGTGAGACAAATAACATACTTAGTAGTTACCATTAAAATTATTATATATGATACTTTCCTAAATAAATTTTGATGATGTAAATTTCATTAAGGTAGAGATAATAATACAAACTTTTAAGATCTCTGTAAGATAATACTTGAGAGATTCAAAAGATTCTGGGTGAATATCTAAGTTGAAAGATACTCATTTTCCCAAAATTTTTTTGTGAAATGAATGTTAAAAATTTTTATATAAAAATTATAAACACCACTTGAATATAATATAAGAAATGTACATTGATAAATAAAATATTTTTCACTTTATCATTCAATGATATTTTCCTAAATTAATTTTTGATGATGTAAGTTTCACTAATGTGGATTCAAATTTTTAAGAGCTCTCTAAGACAATATTTAAAAGACTCAAAAGATTTTGGGTTGATATTTAAATTCCAAGGATGAATCTTATTTATAATTATAAGATCACCCCAACTTATGATAATTTTCTGATGTGGGACAATATACTATTTATACGTAATATATTTACCACACTTGTATTATATTTCAATATGGGACAAATAACTTATTAAGTAGTACATCATCAAAATTATTACTTATATAATAGTTTCCTAAATTTTCTAAATTAAGTTTGATGATGTAAATTTCACTATTGTGAAGTTAATAACACATAATTTTAAAGGTTCATCAAATCAATACTTAAGAGACTAAAATAACTCATATTTATAATCATACTAATAACACATTAAGTAGTTTATCATCAAAATAATTATTTATGATAATTTTCTAAATTAATTTTAAATAATGTAAATTTAACTATTGTGACTATTATAATTCCATTTTGTTAAGAGCTCTCAATAACAATAATTAAGAGACTTAAAAAATTGTAGGTTTATATCTAACTTCAAGGATGACTCATATTTATAATCATAGGATCACCGTATGTTATAATAATTTTTCAATGTGGGACAATTTATAATTTATAAGTAATATATTCACCACAAATACATTATTCTTCAATGTGGGATTAATAACAAACTAAGTAATACACCATCTTTTTTCATATAATATTTATTTCTTAACTGTTACTAAATTGTTATATTAATATTAGAATAATAAAAAAATATTTTAAATGTCATTTATTAAAATTTTAAAGTCGTTTATTAACATAACAATATAAAAAATTAGTTTAAAAGCATGTGCGATGATCATATTTATGATCACTTCACCTTATGATAATTTTTTAATGTGGGACAAATTTTAATAATTATACGTAGTATATATTCAAAAGTCACCATACCTACATTGTTTTTTTTAATGTGGGACAAATAACACATTAAATTATTTACCATCAAAATTATTATTTATGATATTTTTCTAAACTAAATTTTAATGATGGAAATTTCACTATAGTGAAAATTATAATACAAAAGAGTTTTGTAAGACAATATGTAAGAGACTCAACCTTATGATAATTTTCTGACGTGAGACAATTCTATTATTTATAGCTAATATATTCACCATACCTACATTATTTTAGTTTGCTACTATAGTGAAAATTATAATACAAAAGAGTTTTGTAAGATTTTAGTTTGTTATATAAGGGCCAAGAATGATTCATATATTTAATCTTAGGATCATCCATAATTTGGTGGAAGAGATAATCTTTAGCTAAATTGATAATCCATATATATTTACTATCACTACTATAATATTATAAAATTTTAGAATTTCATAAAGTTGGGGTTTCTTAGTTGCTTGAAAGTCTTCTACAAAAGCTTCCTCTATTAATATCGATAGAAATAGATAGATTGTATGTCAACACAATAAAAATATTCGAAACTATATCTTTTGTTAATTTTTATATTTATTTTTAATTTAAGAAGTTTATAAAAGTTGGAGACTCTATAATGGCTCGAAAAAAGCTTCCTTTCATAATATTGATAGAGATAGATAGATAGATAAATAGATTGTATGTCTCACACAATAAAAATATTCAAACCTATATCTTTTGTTAATTTTTATATTTATTTTTAATTTAAGAAGTTCATAAAAGTTGGACTCTATAATCGCTCGAAAAAAGCTTCCTTTAATAATATAGATAGATATTGATTGATTGAATCATTTACATTTCTCACCCAAACTCTCTTCTAATCAATCTTTTTTAGTTTTTCGACCCTCACTCCTTATTTATAGGTGTTCATGTGTCCGACACGGTGTACGACTGATTAGGAGGAGTATCGGTACTACCTATAGCTTGTCAATTGTCATAATGTCATCTATCTCCACTTCTCCTTGAACACGAAAAATACTTTCACTCGTTGAAGACGCTTCAATATGTTATTTTCAAACAAATCATATAAATTCATCCTGAATACAGTGGAAGTCCCTCTACTTTTTAGGAACTCCATTAAACCCTTGCTATATTATGTTCAGAAATTATGAAGGCAATGAATAGAATTAAGGGTTGTTTCAGTTAATGTCTAACATGTGCCCAATAGTTCAAATCCTTATCGTATACTCTTTATGTTTTATTAGCGTCCATTGTTTTTTTTTTTGATTTAGTATGTTGCATAACAGTATTATTTTAGTTATTTGAGATGGGTATGTCAGAATTTTAAGTTGTAGCAAAGATATAAACAAGGAATGGGTATAACAGATAGAATTTCAGAGCTACCGGCCGATCTTATCTTACAAACTATTCTCTCCATCCTGGAATTGATAGCCAAGAAGCGGGTTGCGCCAGCGAATTGTCTAAGGTGGTCCGTTGCTTGGTCTTCCATTCCGGTTTTGATTTTTCATGGTCGCTATATTAATACAGTTGAATATTTGGTTGGGTTCATTGATAAGACAATGGAAAGATACCGTGTGCACCTGATTTTCGGATGATGAAATTCAAAACCTGATTTTCATCATGGAAGTCAATAAATCGCTCAAGTATTTGACATGTTGGAATGTTGAGCTGCCATATTAAGAGTCTATAATGCTCATTTCACTTGCACAATTTCAGTTAGTTTTTGAACATGTCGATGAGGATATGCTTCAAAAAATTATCTCTTTCTGCCCCTTGGTTGAATTAGATATTACATATGACTTCCGTAAAAACATTTCCCCTCGTTGGTCGAGAAAGTTTAATTTGGGAGCGGAAGGTCAGGGTAGTGGAACAATGCAATCCAACCTCCAAGTGTCTCCGCTTCAAAAGTTTGTTTTTCGTAGTTTAGTTCTAGATAGTCTGTGGCCATGGAACATAAATGTGGTTGCATTGAAAAACTTGAGAAAGCTGGAGATTTATACTGCTCCGGGTTATAGATGATGATACGGTTTCTGAGTTGTCGTACAGGCTTGTCGCCTTAGAAAGTTTAGTATTGGATTCGTGTTCAATGCTGAAATAAATTAAGATCTCAAGTGTTTCTCTGAAAGAACTTCGAATTGTAGACGACCTAGTCTTGTGTTACTTGACAAAGTTTACCGTTAAGGCCCCTAACTTGCTCGAGTTTTTGTACAACTGTATAATGGAGCCTGCTGTGTCGTTGATCAGAATGCTAGATCACTGTAATGCTGAATTCGTTCAAGTGGTGACGGAAGCTGTCACCATTGTTTGGTTCGTTAAGCTAAAGAATTTTCTCATAGAAACAAAATGTTTCACGTCTTAAGTTAAAAGAGCATGACCGGAAATTTCTCGGGTTTTAAGTTAATTAAATAACTTTTGGTTCGTATGTTGTTGTAGTAGTTTGATACTTCTTACTTCTTTGCATAGTCACAAAAATTCATAACTTCCTTGAATAGATCAATGAACAAATTAATAAGCTAAGAAAATCCTAAACTATATGTTATGATCATGTCTTGGTCAACAATAATAATAGAAGCGCCTTTCCGCTATCACTGCACGATATGATCAATTAGTTACTCTATCTCACCGATTATATACAACTTAAGCGTCAAACATCACAATATTGCATCTCCATACACATATATTTGAAACATCAATCATGGCTGAATTCATTTTACCTCTTGTAAAATCCATCCTCGCAAATATTGCCTCCATAGGTGATGGCATTGCCGGCACTTACGCGAGCGATGAGATCAAAGCTGCATTGGCAGTGAAAAATGATCTCGAAATCATTAAGGACAATTTTGGTGCTATTAGTGTTGTCCTGGAGGATGCCGAGGAGAAGCAGTATTCTAACAAGGCTATCCAATTGTGGCTAAAAGATCTTAAGAATGTCGCCTACGACATTGACATTGATGACCTCTTGGATGAACTGGCTTATGATGCTTTGCTACGAAGTGTTAATGAAGGTCATTTGCGTCTGCAAGTCAGGTACTATTACTCTACCTCGAATGCCATTTTGACGAGTTTTGATTTGGCTCATAAAATTAAATCCTTGCGTGAACAGTTAGAGTATGTTGTGTCTAAGAAAATCGATTTTAATTTGGATGAGTGTCCAGTCAAAGCACCAAGAGTTCAGAGTAACCCATTAGATTCATGTGATTATTATTTGACGAAATCAACGATTGTTGGTAGAAATTGGTGTCACTCGATGATGCTAATGTTCTAACTGTGCTTCCTATTGTGGGGATGGGCGGGATTGGTAAAACAGCCTTAGCCAGATTAGTATACCATTGTATTACTCATTTCGATATTAAATTATGGGCATGTATCTCCGAAGAGTTTGACATAGCGGAAATAATAGCGGAAATATTAAAAAATCATGGAGAGGATACGATCTCAAATTTAGGATTAGCGAGATTAATGAGAAAGTTAGCGAAGTTGCTTGAAGGGAAAAAATACATTCTTGTACTCGATGATGTATGCATTGATAATGCTGAAGAATGGACGGAACTCAAGAATTTGCTGGAAGTTGGTGAACCGGGAAGTGTGATTTTGATCACGACAAGAATCCGAAGCGTTGCTGATATTACGGGGACAGTAAATTCCTATGATTTAGATAGGCTCCCAAAATCTATTTGTCTGTCTATATTTCAACAAATAGCATTCAAGCAAGGTGAAGAGCAGAAGTATCCCAAACTTTGTGAGATTGGCAAGTCTATTGTCGAAAAGTGTCATGGAGTTCCTCACGTTGTGGAAACTTTGGAAAGTTTACTACGAAGTGAAAGGAACGAATCGAAATGGCTAGAAATTAAGAACAATGATAACTTCATGGAATTACAGGGAGGAGAATATGACCATGTAATGAAGATACTAAGACTAAGTTATATCAAATTGCCATTTCATTTGAAAACGTATTTTGCTTATCTTGCAACTTTTTGGAAGGACACCACATACAACGTAACATACCGAGGAAATATTATGAGGGCTTTAGGGATGGCTCAAATTAGTTATGGTGATAGTGATAAACAAAGTTGCGAAGAAAACTTGTATATGGAGTTACTTTCAAAATCGATGATTCAGGAGGCGAAGATGAGTTTCACCGGCAAAATTATAAAGTTTAAGTTGCATGATCTGTTACATGATTTAGCTGTGGGTGAACTTAGGGAAGAGTTAAGTACTGTAACTAAAAATGAGATCAAAGTTTCAGAATCGACTCGGCATGTATCTTGGCACACTTTTAAGAGATCATGTGGTTTGTTAGATAATGAATGTGAATATTCTGCAAAACTTTTCAAAGCTAAAAAGGTGAGAACCTTTAATGTTGCTACAGCTGGGAACCATATCACTAAATCATTCCTTGAAAAGATAATTTCTAATTTTACCCATCTCAGCATCTTGGATCTTTCGGGAAGCTTAATCGACGAAGTGCCCAATTCAATTGGGAAGCTGAAGCACTTGAGACTCCTGGACCTTTCGAGAAATCCTATCAAGTCACTCCCAGACACAATATGTGAGTTATTAAATCTACAAACCTTGTATTTGCTTGACTGCGAGCAACTAGAAGAGCTACCCAGGAGGATACAGAAGTTGATAAGCTTACGGTGTTTCTATGTGACTACATGTCAGAGTAGCTTAGCTGACACTCGATTTAACGAGTTGCCTTGTCTACAAGACGTGTACATCATGTCTTGCAAAAGGTTAACAACTTTATGGGAAAGTGACAGTATCGGCCGCTTGGTTTTCCTCAAATACTTGTCCATAGGAAATTGTCCAAGATTGACTAGCCTTCCGAGCAGCATGAAGCTCCTTGTCGCCCTTGAGGAGTTGTCGATTTCAAAGTGTCAAGAGCTGGATTTCGAAGATGGAAATGGCCTGAGTGATCTTCTAAACCTTCGTTATTTAGAAATAATAGAAATTCCACAGATGAGGCGTGTGCTCGATGCTATTCAATTCGCATCCAAGTCTCTTCAAGATTTGTGGATTGAAAAGTGTGGAGGTTTACTAGAGCTTCCAAACTGGTTGCAATCGTTTGCCTCTCTTCAGAAATTACTAATCGACGGTTGCCCGCATTTATCAAAAAGGTATGCTTTGATGTCTGGAATAAACTAACCTTTCATCCAACATGTCCCTGAAATTTGGCTTGATGGCCATGGTCATATTTTCACTGAACCATAATAATTAAATTTAATCAGATCATCATCAAATCTACTTGTGTCGTCATCATGTTCTGTTTTCAGGACTGGCATATTTTAGGTTTATATCTTCAAAGTTTGATCGGAATATGATTAGTTTATATTTTTTTTGGGTAAAATGTAAGCTTTCCGTTGAAATAAATACTACTGATCCGAAGCTTACCAGTGACAATCTGCATCCAAATCAGGCCCCTGGTGCAGTGGAGCTTAGCATCTTTTTATTTCTGCTTTTAAACCTCCCCAAACATTCTGAACTAACATCCTGATAGTCGTCGCATCGGTCTGCAAATATAAGCTTCCATCCTGGCTTTAATCGTATCGGTCTGCAAACATAGTCGTCGTAACAGAATTATAGAGTTCCAACCATATACGCTCCTATGATATTCCCTTCCATCTTACATATACCCATCCACTGAATTAGACATACCTTGTTGAAAATGCACTTGGAGAATAAATTATCCTGATCTTCCTTTTCAATGATGCATACGTTTGATACGTAGCATTTATCATCCATAGTGTTAGAAAAGAAGGGTAATACACAAACAGTAAAAACAAAGATTAACCACACCGAATAGACGACGATTTCCGAATAAAACAATTCAACCCTTATATAGTGCCGTGGTTGTACCGACTTTTTTTACTTGGATAAGAAGGTGCCCTCTGATTTTGGCAAAAAAAAGAGAGATATATTTGTTACTTTTTCAATGATGCAGAAGATATGATTTAATCACGTCTTCTATTTATATAGAAGGGAAAGAAGGAAATAAACAGGGAAGTTGGATTTCTGAAGAGACAATTCAGTTCAGAAATCCGCAAAATCAATTTCCCTAATGGTATGTTTGGGAACCTTGAATTGGAATTGAATTCCGGAATTGAGACATTTCAAGCGTTTGGGAACCCTTAGCATTTGGAATTGGAATTGACTCAATTCCTTACCAATTCCAACCTAGTTAAAATTTGGGCATCTCAAATTCCTACCATATAGTAGTCATTTAAATTCCAACACTACTTTTTTTATGCATTTTTTCCAATCGCAAATATTTTCCGTCACAATATTTATTTTTTTGGTGATTTTGACCCATACCCGCCCCGTCCAATTTCAATTCCAATTCCATGTGTTTCCCAAACGGGATTGAGAAATTGAAATCCGGAATTGATTTCCAAGTGATCTCCAAACGAATTTTTGGAATTAGATTTGGAATTGAATTCAAACATTTTGATTTCTACAATTCAAATCATGAAAATGAAATCAATTCCGCGTTACCAAACGCTCCATTACGTAAATTAATTTCCTTCAAAGATTCGGGAGTGTTGCCTTGAAACCCATGGGGGACCACGTTAGTCCCGAACCCCTAAACCAGGGCACATCACTCCAAGACCTAGACTCGTTGACCGGTCAGTGGGACCCCGTCATAGTCGTTCGAAACAAAACTATACCGAGAGCTCGGAAATAATTTTATAAGCGTACTCTCCGTACTACCCAAACTTATTAATATATATGAGTTATTAAACCCAACGGACATTCGAGTGAGGGGCATAATATATTAATATATATGAGTTATTAAACCCAACGGGCATAATAAGCGATCTATATGCATCAGATTTCTTAAACTCTCCACGTCTTAGTTGCTTGGAGTTATTAGCTGGCCATGTTTGATATGATTATTCTATTCTTATTATTCGACTTGAATGACATCAATGACAATAGAAAAAAATAACAAGCCTTCTTTCTTGGCAATTGCATGATAATAAATTATAAATTGCACCTTGCGTAGTGCAATGACCATAGAGCTAATCTCTTCTTTATAAATAAACATCCAAACAAATTACAAAGTACGCTAACAAGTTACAAATTACAAAATAACACCATAAACTTCATCTCTTCTAAATCTTTATCACTTCTTTAATGGCTGAATTGATGTGTGTTTTAAATACCGCAAGTGCACGGTTGTCAAAGTAGCACTTGAGGGTCGATTTCCACGGAGAGCAAAGTGATTACTAGTCGGTTTCAAGGGGCGCTAGCTAAGTCGAAAGAAGGGGGAAATTTGAATTCAACTAATGATAACTAAATGCAATAATAAGATGTAGACTAAAATGCAAACTAAACAAGTAAGCTACGAAAAATACGGGATTTAATCAAGATTAAGGGAACTAGGATCCGATCAAGTCTTAGTTCATGGGTTACAACGGTGGGTGGTCTATCAACAAGCGGTGGAATGTGGGTTCATGTGGGACAATGTCATCTAAACTAACTACCTAACCCTCCCGAGTATAGGTAGCCTCTAGGGTCGATAAAGGGTCTCACTCCCATGGATAACCCCTACACGAGTCCAAGGCATTTCGGGTCAACATTTAGATCCCAACTAGGGTCTTTCCCACTCCCGCGGATGAAATCCCCTAGCCAAAGGTAGAGTCTCTTTTAAGGGGTCTCGCTCCCGCGAATGACCCACCTAAAGTCGATCCCCTAATCTACCCAAGTCCACTACCGTAAGCCCAACTCCCGTCGATAGCCTAAGTAACCCCTAAGTCGGCCCAACTCCCATTGATAGCCTCTAAGGGTTGAACAAGGGTCGAATAAGGGGTCAATACAAAACAACCTCAACCAAAAACAATCACCCATAAACCACTACTTGGTAATTCAACCAATCACCAATCAAAACTCATTATTAGACTTAATCGGACCCTAGAAATGGTTACTACTCACTACTCATGGTTACTAAGCACACGAAAGTAATAAAGGTTGAATCTTTAATGTTGAACATGATAAAGATGAGATTTTTACTTGATAACATGCAATTACTAACTAGATGATGAAATTCAATCAATTAGACTAAAATTAAACAAACAATAAATTCAAAGATAGAAACTTTAACTATAAGTAATCTAAACATTCAAACTTGGTAAAACATAAAACATGAACAAAGACATAAATGAAAGTAAAGAGAAAGAAATTGTTACCAACTATGAGGAAAATAAGAGATGAAAAGAAAGAAATTAGATTAAAGCTTGAAATTTGGATTACAATTGAATATTAGATCTAGAAATTCTATTTTGATTTTTGTTATTCTCCCTAGAAAAGCTAAGAAGAACAACCCCCTCTACAATTTCAGGTTTGGGCTATATATACAAGAGGCAAAAGACACGCAAAACGATGTCATTTAAAAGACGGATGGGCTGTGCTCAAATCTGGAGCTGCGCACGACAAAGCTGAGATAAGCACGGTTGGAACATCACAGTGTAAGCTTTCCTGTATGAGTTTCGCACGGCTCAGTTGAGTTGAGCACGGTAGGAACAGCACGGTGTAAGCTTTCCAGTATGAGTTGCGCACGGCAGTGCTTTTTCTCCCTTTTTCGCCTTTTTTCCGCTTTTTTCCTTCCTTTGTTGAAGCATGGCTTGTTTGGTTGGTCCATGGGCCTTCCTCATGCCAAGATGTGGGCATTTTGAGTTCAACTTGTTCCTAAACAACTCAAAGAAACAAAAAATACCAAACAACACACCCGGAAGACGGGTTTTACGTATCTAAAGCCTCTAAACGTGATTCTAACATAAAACACATGAAAATAGGGAATAAATAGCATAATTATTAGATTATAAAACGCGCAAATAGTGCGGTTATCAAATCTCCCCACACTTAACCCTTACTCGTCCTCGAGTAAGCATAAAACAAGATTAAAGTGTGAAAAATGAGAAATGAAACCCCTCCTAATCTTAAAAGCGGATGCACAATATAAGCATCACTTAATTATTATACTACTATTATCCGCACGAGTATTAGCGCACTCAACGCCCTTTCAACTCACATAGTCAATGATCATGGGAAAGATGCATGACTTGCAAGGCAAGTGAGGACTTGCACAAAATGGATGAACCAAACAATTAAGCAATTAATCATTCAATAAACGGTTCACAAAGGTACAAAATGACTACCTTCCTCATCTTGGTAGCCGAGGCCAAAGCCAACAAGTAAGTGGTTTTATTCATCCGATCATTCCTCAAATAGTAGACAAATTTCTAATTAAGAAATTCCATTAAAAATCTAAAAAAACTACGCTTACAAATGCATGAAATTGCTTAGGCGTCCGCCCTACCTTCCAAAAACTAGTAATGCAAGGATGGGAGATTGTGGAGTAGGATTCCCGTGTGTTTTAATCCAAAAGCGGTGGTGTGGTCGTCCTCTGATCAATGTTAAGAGGTAAGGGTCTACCCATTTTGGTGACTTATTTGATATTTGTTTTGGGAATATTTTTGGGTTTTTGATGTTTGCCCCAATTATTCGATTTTTTTTTTTTTTTTCATTTTTTTCTTTCCCTCTTTTTTTTTCTTTTTTATTGCTTGTTCGGGATTGGCAATTCTTTTGTGTGTGTTTCGACAATTTGGACCCACCGCTATATAAGTGCTCGAATGAGGGTACAAGCATAACGGTGGACACCCATATTCCCAAAGATTCAACCGTTGATCACCCACCGAAATCTTTCTACTTGTGCACAATGTGCCAAGTTGGGTGGCCGGGAGTGACGGGAGTCCTTAAAAGAACATGAGCGTGAAAACATGACTAAACAATTGATCAAAATGAAACAACACCCCTTCTTTAGGGAAATATAAGCTCTAAAAATGACCTCCATGGTCGCCTTCGTCCACCCACCACTCAAGGATGTTTCACAACACGGGTTGAAATGGAATGAAAAACCTTGCAAAACTCGATTTACATTGACCTAGGCCGTTTGGACGCCTAATATTGACTCATGTATATGTAAGCATTGTTTTCAAAAGAAGTTTAACTAAATTTCAAAGTTAAAGACAAGACTACTATCATTCGGAATGTTCAAAATTATTAAACCACTTATCCGTATTTTTGGTATTTTCCTTGAAAACAATTTTGGATGCAACTAAACTACATGAATGCAATTAGATATTCACAAACTTATCATGAATTCAAACTAAGTATGATAATGCAACAAATAAGCATGCAAACTATAATAGCAAATGCAATTCTAATCTACAACACAACATTCTACAACCACCAACTCCTCAAATCATCATCAACAAGTCAAAAACCTCCCAACTTCTCATGTGCAATTACAATAAAACAAAGGGTGAAGGTTGGAAAGATCATACCAAATCTAAACTCATAAACCTTCGTTATTGTCTCCGATAATTGGTTGCGTAACCTACACAAGTGAACAACTACGCACAAGCACAAATATATACAAAGAACACGTATTTTTGGATTTTTCAAAATTTTCAAAATTTTTATTTTCACAACAATCCCTACACTAATCTCCTCCCCACACTTAAACCGGACATTGTCCTCAATGGTCCAAATGCTAGGAGAAGAAGGAACATAAAGAACAAGTTTTTTTTGAATTTTGAATTTTGGATTTTTGATTTTTTGATTTTTTTTGTTTTTTGTGAAAAAGAAAATAACGTGCTTTTGAAAATTTTGATAGCACGAGTTCGTAAATAAAAATGCAATAAAGAAATGAAATCTAAACTAAATGCAAGCTAGCTATATGAGTGCAAAGTTGTTATTGAGAATGAAAAGAGAGCTAATTAAAATTAACTCCAATTTGGATGCCTAAGGAAATTTTTGGATTAGAGAGAGTTTGGATTTTCAAAGTGGGGGTGGGTAAGGGACAATGTTCAACTCATGAGTGACTCTAAAAGTATGATAATCATCTAAAGTGTACATGCTAAAAGTTAGAGTTAAAGTGATCAACTTACTTGAAACCCACAAGGGAGAAATTTCAATATTTCTCCATTTTGCATCATAGTTGCTCAAAGCCCTTAACAACTTGTCGTACTCATTTTCAAAACCCATGAAGAAACACAAGTAGCATTTGAAAAGCTTCAAGATGAATAACACCCAAGTAAGATGCCATAATTTCCTCAACACTTTACTACCATTATCATTGCCAATTCCTATATTTTCCCACTCAACAACGGGTGGTTTACCATAGCATGATTCACAAGACGACAAATCGGGTGGTTTATCACGATAGATAGAAGGAGTGACTAGTGTGTATACACTAACTCTTTCAAGAAAAGCATGGTCATGAGTAGAAGGTGCCTTTAAACAAGAAGGTGGGAGGAGAAATAAGTCATCTTCTTCATCTTTCCTATCACTCTTAGGATATTCCATCCCCTTTCCATTCAAAGCCGCTTCTAGAGCATCAACTTGAGCTTTCCAATTACTTGAAGGATTACCTAACCAAGGTACACCTTCAAAGGAGCTTGGATCATAAGAGTCCGGAGATCTCAAATACAACTCGATCTCATCATCAATTTGGCAATCAAGCTTGTATTCCCTATCAACACCTTCACTCAAGTTTCCTTTCATATCACCCTTCAACACATCATCATTATTAAGATCATCACTCAAGGGCTCCAAATTTTTTGAATACCACATTCCATTTCCCATGATATCATCCTCTGTGGTATCAACATGAGCTTCCCAAGAGTCCTCAAAACACTCATCCCAACAAGGCTCACTATCAAAGCATATAACATCACAAGAATCAAGCAAAGATTCACCAAGATCAACACACCCCTCTTCTCTAGAAAATATATCATCAAATGGGGCAATTTCACTTAATGGCTCTACACCCTCACCTACATCCACAATAATATTCTCTTCAACACTCAACAACAAAGAAAAATTGGGCTTTCGACTTTCAAAATCCAACCAATCAAAAAGGTCATTTGCTTCATTAAGGGATATGGAAGACAAATCTCCATCACACAATGAGTCAAGCAAAGATCTAACTTGAAAGTTTACGCCATATTCAATTGTTAGACGCAACTCTTCCTCGCTAAAACCATGATCATCCAAAGAGTCAAGTCTTTCGTTAAGTCTTTCGCGATAGGCCCAAAATTCTTCATCGTCATATTGTGGAAAGCCAAGATAGAACAACATTTTAAAGACAAATGAAGGGTAACGGTTATCCCCTTGAATAGCTACACACTTAAAGTAGAAGGTTAGTAAGACAAATGGCACACCGGAGTGTGCTACAAACAAATGACTTAGTCTAAACAAAATTAAAAACAAACTAATATCGCAATTGCTCCCCGGCAACGGCGCCAAAAACTTGATGTGTGTTTTAAATACCGCAAGTGCACGGTTGTCAAAGTAGCACTTGAGGGTCGATTTCCACGGAGAGCAAAGCGATTACTAGTCGGTTTCAAGGGGTGCTAGCTAAGTCGAAAGAAGGGGGAAATATGAATTCAACTAATGATAACTAAATGCAATAATAAGATGTAGACTAAAATGAAAACTAAACAAGTAAGCTACGGAAAATACGGGATTTAATCAAGATTAAGGGAACTAGGATCCGATCAAGTCTTAGTTCATGGGTTACAACGGTGGGTGGTCTATCAACAAGCGGTGGAATGTGGGTTCATGTGGGACAATGTCATCTAAACTAACTACCTAACCCTCCCGAGTATAGGTAGCCTCTAGGGTCGATAAAGGGTCCCACTCCCATGGATAACCCCTACACGAGTCCAAGGCATTTCGGGTCAACATTTAGGTCCCAACTAGGGTCTTTCCCACTCCCGCGGATGAAATCCCCTAGCCAAAGGTAGAGTCTCTTTTAAGGGGTCTCGCTCCCGCGAATGACCCACCTAGAGTCGATCCCCTAATCTACCCAAGTCCACTACCGTAAGCCCAACTCCCGTCGATAGCCTAAGTAGCCCCTAAGTCGGCCCAACTCCCATTGATAGCCTCTAAGGGTTGAACAAGGGTCGAATAAGGGGTCAATACAAAACAACCTCAACCAAAAACAATCACCCATAAACCACTACTTGGTAATTCAACCAATCACCAATCAAAACTCATTATTAGACTTAATCGGACCCTAGAAATGGTTACTACTCACTACTCATGGTTACTAAGCACACAAAAGTAATAAAGGTTGAATCTTTAATGTTGAACATGATAAAGATGAGATTTTTACTTGATAACATGCAATTACTAACTAGATGATGAAATTCAATCAATTAGACTAAAATTAAACAAACAATAAATTCAAAGATAGAAACTTTAACTATAAGTAATCTAAACATTCAAACTTGGTAAAACATAAAACATGAACAAAGACATAAATGAAAGTAAAGAGAAAGAAATTGTTACCAACTATGAGGAAAATAAGAGATGAAAAGAAAGAAATTAGATTAAAGCTTGAAATTTGGATTACAATTGAATATTAGATCTAGAAATTCTATTTTGATTTTTGTTATTCTCCCTAGAAAAGCTAAGAAGAACAACCCCCTCTACAATTTCAGGTTTGGGCTATATATACAAGAGGCAAAAGACACGTAAAACGAGGTCATTTAAAAGACGGATGGGATGTGCTCAAATCTGGAGCTGCGCACGACAAAGCTGAGATAAGCACGGTTGGAACAGCACGGTGTAAGCTTTCCTGTATGAGTTTCGCACGGCTCAGTTGAGTTGAGCACGGTAGGAACAGCACGGTGTAAGCTTTCCAGTATGAGTTGCGCACGGCAGTGCTTTTTCTCCCTTTTTCGCCTTTTTTCCGCTTTTTTCCTTCCTTTGTTGAAGCATGGGTTGTTTGGTTGGTCCATGGGCCTTCCTCATGCCAAGATGTGGGCATTTTGAGCTCAACTTGTTCCTAAACAACTCAAAGAAACAAAAAATACCAAACAACACACCCGGAAGACGGGTTTTACGTATCTAAAGCCTCTAAACGTGATTCTAACATAAAACACATGAAAATAGGGAATAAATAGCATAATTATTAGCTTATAAAACGCGCAAATAGTGCGGTTATCGTGAATTCATCTTACCTCTTGCAAAATCTATTGTAAGTAACATTGCTTCTATAGCTAGTGATACAGGCACTAGTTATGTGACGGATAAGTTCAAACTTGCAATGGCAGCTAAAGATGATCTAGAAATCATCAAGGATCAATTTACTGCCATTTGTGCCAAACTTCAAGATGCGGAGGAGAAGCAGTACGCTAACAACGCCATGAAACTCTGGCTCAAAGATCTCAAATATGTTGCTTACGACATTGATCATCTCTTGGATGAGTTGGCTTATGATGCTTTGCTACGAAGTGTCAATAAGGGTAAATTCCGGCGACAAACTAGGTACTATCTTTCCACCTCTAATCCCATTTTGTCACGTTTTGATTTGGGTCGTAAAATAAAATCCTTACGTGAAAAATTAGTTCACATTGTGTCTGAAAAGAATGATTTTAATTTGACTGAGCGTCCTATTGAAGCTCAAATAGTTAAGAGGAATCCTTTAGATTCGTGTGATTATGTGAATAAGGCCGCGGTCGTTGGTAGAGATGAAGCCAAAGAGGATATTTTAAATAGATTAGTTTCGTTTCAAGAGGCTAGTGCTTTAACCGTGTTTCCTATTGTGGGGATGGGTGGGATTGGTAAAACAGCATTAGCCAAATTAGTTTACCATGATATTCTTAACTTTGATATCAAATTATGGGCTTGTGTCTCTGACGATTTTGATATAGAAAAAATAATAAGAAAAATCATGGAAAATTATATCGATAATGTCTCGAACTTATGTCTAGGGAGATTAACGGTTAAATTGAAAGAGCTATTGGAGGTGAAAAAATACTTTCTTCTACTTGATGATGTTTGGGTTGACGATGTTGCAAAGTGGATGGATTTGAAAAATATACTTGATATTGGTAATCCCGGAAGTGTGATTTTGATTACGACAAGAAACCCGGAGGTGGCTAATATTACTAGAACTAGTGATCCATATAATTTGGATAGGCTCCCAGATTCTGTTTGTTGGAGTATATTTCGTCAATTTGCATTCATGGAAAATGACGATAAGAAGTTTCCAAAGCTTTGTGAGATAGGCAAGTCTATTGTTCAAAAGTGTCGTGGAGTTCCGCTTGTTGTGAAAACTTTGGGCAGTTTACTACGAAGTGAAAGAGACGAAGAGAAATGGCTACAAATTAAAAACATGGAGAGCTTTATGACGTTACATGGACAATATGACAATGTTATGCAGATGCTGAAGCTAAGTTATATCAAACTTCCATCTCATTTGAAACCGTATTTTTCATTTTTCGCAACAATAGAGAAGGACGTCAAATATAGCGTACAATATGAAGTAAACATTCAGAGGGCTCTAGCGCCAGCGAAGATTGGGTATGGCAATAATGAGATACCGATTTGCGAAGAAGACTATTTCATGGAGTTAGTTTCAAAGTCGATGATTCAAGACATAGCAATGGAATTAAATGGCAAAATTCTCAACTTTAAATTGCATGATATGTTGCATGATGTAGGAGTGGATGAGCTTGGGGAAGAACTAACTATCGTGACTGAAAATGAGCTCAAAGTATCAGAATCGACCCGATATATAACTTGGCAACAAGATAAGACAACAAGTGTTTTACCAGATGACAAAAAATTTGAAAAACTTTTTACCGCCAGAAACACTATAGCCTTTAGATCAATTGGTGGTTGTCCCGTAAAGCAAGCCTTTCAACAATCCTTCCTCGAAAAGATCATTTCTAGTTTCAGCCGTCTCCGCATATTGGAGCTTGTATACAACTTCATAGATGAGTTCCCCAGTTCAATTGGAAATCTGAAGCACTTGAGATTTCTCAACCTTTCAGAAAATCCTATCAAATCTCTCCCAGACACATTATGTGAGTTATTAAATCTACAAACCTTGTATCTGCATAACTGTGAGCAACTAGAAGAGCTACCCAAGGGGATACACAGGTTGATAAACTTACGAGTTCTCAAAATGACTACACTTCAGCGGAGCTTTGTTGGCACTCAATTTAACGAGTTGCGTTGTCTACATAAATTGCACCTCAAGTCTTGCAAGAGATTAACGAATTTATGGGAAAACGATAATGTTGGACGCCTAGCTTCCCTCAAGGTATTATACATCGTAGATTGCCCGAGGTTGACGAGTCTTCCAAGAAGCATGAAGCACCTTGTCGCCCTTGAGGAATTAGTGATTATGAATTGTCAAGAGTTGAAGATGGAGGACGGAGAGGCGTTGAGTGGCCTTCTAAACCTTCGTTATTTGGATATAATAGGAATGCCACAAATGACGCATTTGCCAGAAGCTATTCAGTCTGCTGCTAAGTCTCTACAATACTTGTGTATAACAAAGTGTGGAGGTTTACTAGAGCTACCAAAGTGGTTGAAATCGTTTACATCTCTTAAAAAAGTCTGTAAACTTAAAGAATTTTCGGTTACTTAAGTACTTTAATTTGACTTTTCTCTTTCTTTATTTTCGATCCAATTAACAAAAAAAAACAGTTGATGCACTCCCAACGAACTACTACTTGCAACAAACAACCACCACAAACAACACAACCACGGCCTACCTTGAACTCCCTTCTACCTATATACCAAATTTCATAGCCCCATTAAAGGACCCACGAAAAGCCCCCTAGCCATTCATTGTAAACTCAGACTTACAACAACCCTCTCTCACGAACCTTACTTTACACACAAATCAATCCCACATAATGTCACCTTTGATCACCATGTTGACAACCCTTGGAAAGCATGTACTCCAACTTTTTTAACGAGTTTAAAACACCTCAAACTGACCTCGTTTGTTATCTCAAACATCGACTGAAATTCACCCTTGGGAAAAGTCTGTATTTCCCTGAATGTTATATTTAATCTTCGTTAAACTCCGGCCAAAATGTTGTGTTTGACTTAAAAAGTTTAAAGGTTGTGTTTTACAAACTTTTTTTTAAAAAGTAGTGTTTCATTAAGAACTTTTTTAAAGGTTATATTTGACAAAAAAATCCTTTTATGTTAAAATCTTTTGTTTTCCAAAAACTTCGACAAAAAATTAAAACTGTTCATTTAAGACAAATAATACTCCAATTACAATTTGAAAAATTCTTGAGTCCTACGAAAGACCGTTCTTCTTAAACCTGAATAATAGAGCCGACAAACAATGACACGACACGAACCCGACACGAAATTAACCGGTTTGGGTTGAGGTTTAATGACTCATTTATGTAAGTGGGTCGACACGAACACGACACGAGATTTAATTGGGTTGGGTTTGGGTTGAGCTCTCAAAACACAAACCCGACAGAATGACCCATTTACTAAAATAATCCTAATTTTTATTGATTTTCCATCAAATAAATGTATTTATACTTTCCATATATTGACATGACACGAAACACGACATGAACCCGACACGAAATTAACGGGTTAGGGTTGAGGCGTGATGACCCATTTATGTAAGTGGGTTGATAAGAACACGAGACGAAATTTAATTGGGTCGGGTTTGGGTTGAGGGTTCATGACCCGTTTAACATGGGACACGAACACGAACCCGACACACGACACGACCTGTTTGCCAGGTCTACTAAATAACATCAAAATAGAATAGTTAAAAAGCTTAGATGTAACACAAACGGGCCAAGGGGGAACCACGTGGGGTCGTAGGGGGTCACGTGCCACCCTCTTCCCAATTTTTTTTTCAATGTTGAGTACTTACTTGGTCTGTTTTAGAATAGATATATACCGAACAATGTACTTATTAATCATCAAAAATATCTTTGGTCTGGTGGTAAAGCTCTTGATTTCTCTCAATGAGAGCCAGACTATTCATAATATGGACATTTTTGTTTTTTTTATTCTTTTGTTTTATATAACAAAAAGAAGAAATAAATAAGTTGGTTGTGAGTCTTGAACCCCCGTCATTTGTACAAATAAGAAACATAGACCACTTCTTCCATTCCAACTTTTGCTATATAAGAAGTCAAACACGTATTTAAACTATAGTCATTAATTTATGCTGTGTTTTATTTCTATATTAAAGGCAATTTATTCATCAAGTATCTATGCGAAATGAAATTTTTTACTAGGCTTAGTTGATACTATAACCTAAATTTAATTATGAATTTTATGAGAAATCATCAATTGGAGAATTTTAAAATACATGAAATATTCTATCAATAGTTTCAATATTCTTTTTCTTACATAATATTTTTTTTCAAATTGTACGATATATTAGTAAAATACGAATAAATTAATTTTGAAATTCTAAATTCGTCATGATAATGGCAAAAAAATGTGGTTTTTTGAAAGCCATTAAAACAACCACAACTCGGAAAAAAATTGTGCCCCCGCCTCGAAAATCCTAGGTCCGCCATTGAAACGGGAACAAAACGTTTTTTCCTACAATTCACTCTCACTTGTCATAATGTCATCCATATTCACTCCTCTTTGAACACACAAAATACTTTCACTAGTATGTTGCATATCAGAATTTTAAGTTGGAGCAAAGATATAAACAAGGATTATGGATTGGGTGGTTATATAAAAGTCTACAAGATTCCTTTGAAAAAACCATAATGGGTGGGAAAAATGTAACAGAGGTGAAAATGCATGGGTATAATAGATAGAATTGCAGAGCTACCCGATCTTATCTTACAAACTATTCTTTCCATCCTGGATACCCAAGAAGCAGGTTGTTTAGACCATTTTTAGTTTAGATTGGTTGATGATGCCTTAAGACAAATTAATCTTATTGTTAATATAATGTGTACCTCTTAAAATTTTAATCTTATAGCCATGGAAGCTCAACTAATTGTTCAAGGTTGCACACGAAAATCAAGGGATGAAGATCGTCATTATTAGAGTCATAGTGTTGTATAAGGAAATCATCGAACTTGGTATAAGCTAAATGCTTCAAAACCAACCGTGGATCCCACTGTGGTTTCTGGCTCTGAAATATTTCGAAAATATTTTATCTCTTGACAATTGATTTCCAAACTTTTGATCAACATTTTACATCTATGAAAATCTGGTTTGATCTTTATAAAATGGATGAAAGCTTTTAGTGTCTTGCACAAGAGGTAGCTTGCACAATAAGACACTTTCTAAAAATGGGTTGTTTACTTTTTCTATATTTGACAATGTTTATAGTTCCCACGAACACTACCAAATTAGCTCTTTCTTGATGAAAAACTTAATCCATATTTGTGTATGTGTGAGCAACAAGATTATGCATACTAGTAAACTATATTACTTGTGCAAGTAATTCGTTTCTTGCTCAAGGAGTTTCGGTTTTGTTAGTGTAGTAATCTAACCATTGTTTTGTTGTTCAAGCTTCAATTGTTTATTATTTTTAAACACAACACTTGCACTTAATTATGGTGTGTTATTTTTAGTGTAATGTATACTCAACATTACATTATAAATAACATGCTAATTTCATTTGAAGAAGTGTGCAACAACAAACATTTAAACAAAAAAAACTTTGAGTTTTATCGAGTAAATTGTCTTTGCAAAAACCCTTTAACTTTTCTATCTTGAATCTTTTGCAAAATAAATTTTCGTAAGTCTTTCATCAAGAGCTATTTCGTTGCATCAAAGCATGTGTTGTGTTCAATGATCTCGTGTTAGTACTTAATCGTTTTCTCCACCGTTCATTTTGTGAACATGTTTAGAAACACAAGTCTTGTAACAAAGGAGTAGAACAAGTCTTAAGATAGAGTTATCTTGAGAAACTAGCTACTCGAAAGAGCTGGGGAAGTCTCTTGGCGGAGTAGCCTTGAGCAATAGAAACTCGAAAGAGTTGGGGAAGTCTCTTAGCGGAGTAGCTTTGAGCACAAGTCTTATTGCGGAGCAGCTTTAAGCAAATAGCAACCGGAGTAGGTTGGGGAATTGTTTTATTATTCAGGGTCTTTTGTTGTATGAGTTTACTTCAAAGATGTTTAATAAAATAACGTTGGACGTAGGTCGCGGAGTAGTGACCGAACCAATTTAAAAAACATTCTTGAGTTTTGTTTATTTCGCTTTTATATTCCCGCTGCACTCTGAATCCACTGTTGATTCCACTGTGACTTCTACTTGCTGAATCGTTGTTGTATACGTCTAACTTTCTAGTTCTAAGTATCAACTTCTCCTTTTATATAAGTATTGTCTAAGTGACCAAAGAGTTTAAACGAAGCTTTTTATTAAGTTTAATTTTTAAATAGACATATAATTCACCCCCTCCGATCCGCTTCTTAGGCGTTCTCGCCCTTGACTCTTCACGGGTTGCCCCAGCGATTGTCTAAGGTGGTTCGTTGCTTAGTCTTCCATCCCGTTCTTAGGTGTTCTCGCCCTTGACTCTTCACGGGTTGCCCCAGCGATTGTCTAAGGTGGTTCGTTGCTTAGTCTTCCATCCCGTACTAAGGAGAAATGGTTCACTTTATAAACTCAATGGGGTTCCACTCTAAAACCAATTGGCAATAGAGGAGTGACTCTCTCCCTTATAAAGTGGTAAACTCTCCCCCTCTATAATTAATGTGGGACAAACTCACATGTGGGACTATTAGGTTTCTTAACAGGCCGCTAACTTACTCGAGTTTTCGTACAACTGTAAAGGGGAGCCTGCTGTGTCGTTGATCAGAATGCTAGATCACTGTAATGCTGAATTCGTTCAAGTGGTGACAGAAGCTATCACCATTGTTTGGTTCGTTAAGCTAAAGAATTTTCTCATAGAAACAAAATGTTTCACGTCTTAAGTTAAAAGAGCATGACCGGAATTTTCTCGGGTTATAAGTTAATTAAGTAACTTTTGGTTCGTATGTTGTTCTAGTAGTTTGATACTTCTTACTTCTTTGCATAGTCACAAAAATTCATAACTTCCTTGAATATATCAATGAACAAATTAATAAGCTAAGAAAATCTTAAACTATATGTTATGATCATGTCTTGGTCAACAATAATAATAAGAAAATCTTACTCTATCTCACCGATTATATACAACTTAAGCGTCAAACATCACAATATTGCATCTCCATACACATATATTTGAAACATCAATCATGGCTGAATTCATTTTACCTCTTGTAAAATCCATCCTCGCAAATATTGCCTCCATAGGTGATGGCATTGCCAGCACTTACGCGAGCGATGAGATCAAAGCTGCATTAACAGTGAAAAATGATCTCGAAATCATTAAGGACAATTTTGGTGCTATTAGTGTTGTCCTTGAGGATGCCGAGGAGAAGCAGTATTCTAACAAGGCTATCCAATTGTGGCTAAAAGATCTCAAGAATGTTGCCTACGACATTGATGACCTCTTGGATGAACTGGCTTATGATGCTTTGCTACGAAGTGTTAATGAAGGTCATTTGCGTCTGCAAGTCAGGTACTATTATTCTACCTCGAATCCCATTTTGACGATTTTTTATTTGGCTCATAAAATTAAATCCTTGCGTGAACAGTTAGAGTATGTTGTGTCTAAGAAAATCGATTTTAATTTGGATGAGCGTCCAGTCCAAGCACCAAGAGTTCAGAGGAACCAGATATATTCATGTGGTTATTTGACGAAATCAACAATTGTTGGTAGAAATGAGGCTAAAGAGGATGTTATAAAGACATTGGTGTCACTCGATGATGCTAATGTTCTAACTGTGCTTCCTATTGTAGGGATGGGCAGGATTGGTAAAACAGCCTTAGCCAGATTAGTATACCATTGTATTACTAATTTCGATATTAAATTATGGGCATGTATCTCCGAAGAGTTTGACATAGCGAAAATAATAGCAGAAATATTAAAAAATCATGGAAAGGATACGATCTCAAATTTAGGATTAGCGAGATTAATGAGAAAGTTAGCGAAGTTGCTTGAAGGGAAAAAATACATTCTTGTACTCGATGATGTATGGATTGATAATGCTGAAGAATGGACGGAACTCAAGAATTTGCTGGACGTTGGTGAACCGGGAAGTGTGATTTTGATCACGACGAGAAACCGAAGCGTTGCTGATATTACGGGGACAGTAAATTCCTATGATTTAGATAGGCTCGCTCCCAGAATCTATTTGTTTGTCTATATTTCAACAAATAGCATTCAAGCAAGGTGAAGAGCAGAAGTATCCCAAACTTTGTGAGATTGGCAAGTCTATTGTCGAAAAGTGTCATGGAGTTCCTCTCGTTGTGGAAACTTTGGGAAGTTTACTACGAAGTGAAAGGAACGAAGCGAAATGGCTAGAAATTAAGAACAATGATAACTTCATGGAATTACAGGGAGGAGAATATGACCATGTAATGAAGATACTAAGACTAAGTTATATCAAAGTGCCATTTCATTTGAAAACGTATTTTGCTTATCTTGCAACTTTTTGGAAGGACACCACATACAACGTAACATACCGAGTAAATATTATGAGGGCTTTAGGGATGGCTAAAATTAGTTATGGTGATAGTGAGAAACAAAGTTGCGAAGAAAACTTGTATATGGAGTTACTTTCAAAGTCGATGATTCAGGAGGCGAAGATGAGTTTCACCGGCAAAATTATAAAGTTTAAGTTGCATGATCTGTTACATGATTTAGCTGTGGGTGAACTTGGAGAAGAGTTAAGTACTGTAACTAAAAATGAGATCAAAGATTCGGAATCGACTCGGTATGTATCTTGGCACAATTTTAAGGGATCATTTAATTTGTTAGATAATGAATGTGAATATTCTGCAAAACTTTTCAAAGCTAAAAAGGTGAGAACCTTTAATGTTGCTACAGCTGGGAACCATATCACTAAATCATTCCTTGAAAAGATCATTTCTAATTTTACCCATCTCCGCATCTTGGATCTTCCGGGAAGCTTAATCGACGAAGTGCCCAATTCAATTGGGAAGCTGAAGCACTTGAGAATCCTGGACCTTTCGAGAAATCCTATCAAGTCACTCCCAGACACAATATGTGAGTTATTAAATCTACAAACCTTGTATTTGCTTGACTGCGAGCAACTAGAAGAGCTACCCAGGAGGATACACAGGTTGATAAGCTTACGGTGTTTCTATGTGACTACATGTCAGAGTAGCTTAGCTGACACTCGATTTAATGAGTTGCCTTGTCTACAAGACGTGTACATCATGTCTTGCAAAAGGTTAACAACTTTATGGGAATGTGACAGTATCGGCCGCTTGGTTTCTCTCAAATACTTGTCCATTGGAAATTGTCCAAGATTGACTAGCCTTCCGAGCAGCATGAAGCTCCTTGTCGCCCTTGAGGAGTTGTCGATTTCAAAGTGTCAAGAGCTGGATTTGGAAGATGGAAATGGCCTGAGTGGTCTTCTAAACCTTCGTTATTTAGAAATAATAGAAATTCCACAAATGAGACGTGTGCCCGATGCTATTCAATCCGCATCAGAGTCTCTTCAGTATTTTTGGATTGAAAAGTGTGGAGGTTTACAAGAGCTTCCAAACTGGTTGCAATCGTTTGCCTCTCTTCAGAAATTACTCATCGACGGTTGCCCGCATTTATCAAAAAAGCCAGACGGGGGCCACGCATGGAAATCTTGCTAAATTATCGTAATATTTGCTTAAGATGACGCAAATTTTGTTCATATTTACACAAATGACACATAAAAATGATACTTGCTGAGATTTTATAATCTTTGCTGAGAATGAAAATTGTGTTGAAAATTTCCCATATTAGACAAATTTAGGCAAATCATATATAATTATATATTTATATCCACATTCATTATGCACATCTTATCTTATAAATTGAACTTAAAAAATTATAATAAAACTCGAAACTAATAAATATAAGCTCAATTAGATTTTAATTTTGAAATCAAAAAATTAAAATGTACCTCATAAATAATAATTACTATATTATAATATTAAATTAAAAGTATAATTAGTTTATATAGCTAATTTAGTTGAGTATACTCCTATACAATAAACAATCTCAAAGATTTCGAGCTTTAGCTCGCGATCTACACTAATTAGATATTAAGAGATAATATTAAGAAAAAATATTAATAAGATATTTGGTATTATTTGGTATCATAGTTTAGGTAGATTGATCTACTATAAATATGGGTACATATTATGTATTCAACACACGACAATATTATCAATAATATGAAATACACTGTTATGAAATCTATCAGTTATCGTTCATGTTATAACTACGTTTTAGGTTTTATAATGTAAGTTTTGTATCGGCCTATGTCCAATTGCCCATGCCCGGATTGGACTAATGGTTTTTATCGTCAAAGTTTAATATGGAGTATGATTAGTTTATATATTTTTTTGGTAAAATGTAAGCTTTCCATTAAAATAAATACTACTGATTCGGAGCTTAACAGTGACAATCTACAGTGGTGCTTAGCATATTTTTATTCCTGCTTGAAAACCTCCCCAAAACATTTTGAACTAAAATCCGATAGTCGTCGTATCGGTCTGCAAACATAAGCTTACATCCTGACTTTAATCCTCCATCCAAATCATGTAATAGAATCAATTCTCCACGAAATTGCACATCAATTACTCTCTGTAATTCAATTAGACATAACTTGTTGTAAATGCACATGGAAAACATATGGTCTTGATCTTCCTTTTCAGTGATTTATCATCCATAGCACTTCCCGTATGAAATAGCCTGCTATTAGCTGGAAACCTTTTGAGCATGGACATTGCAAAAAAGAGTGCTTGGGAATATTCAAGCTATCCTAAGTAAGGTACCACCGTTCTAGATAGCACTGAAACGGATAAGGATACGGACACGTGATATGGCATTCCGTGAAATATAGGATATGGGATACATTTTCTAAATTCAATAAAAGTACATGTTTATTTTCGTAAAAGTAATTTATATTAAGTTTTAAATATAAATTCAAATCATGTATTTACTTGTGTTACTGAGACGAGAGACAAAGCTAGGCTCGTGTGATCAAGTTGGCTGAATAACTTAACGATTCAAGCCGAGCTAACATTGCTCGGCTCAAAAGCTCCCGAGCGGCTCGAACTTGTGTGATAACATAATATTTTACTCTTTTCTTAAGGTATTTATCATAATTACATCTTTGTATAACCATATCAAATGTCTTTATTGGGTTTCCCAAAAATTGTATATGTAATCTCCAAATTCTGCTTTTGCTATCCAAAAAAAAACCTAATAATTATGTATAGGCTCGAGTTGAGCTCTGACTCGGATTAAAACTCGCTAGCATGATAATGAGCTCATTTTTTTCAAGCTTGGGTAAGCTTGAGATTGACTCGAGCTCGAGTTTTGATTCATGAGCGCAAGCTGAGCACGGCTAAACTCAGAATCGGCTTGACTCGGCTCGTTATCACCCGTTAGTATATCATGTTGCCTTGATTTAAAAAAATCCTACTTTTGCCGCTGTGTTAAATCCTATATTGCCGACACCACCTCAAGAAACAGTCATCATGATAAACATCTGTAACTAAGTCTTTTAATCTAGTTTATTACTTAGACCATATGAATGTGCAATATATTAAATTTATTTTAAACAATGTCAAACTATATGTCTTCATCATGTCTTGGTCTACAACAATAGAAAAAGTGCCCTTTCTTGATCACTGCACGATCAGTACATTATTGTGTATATATAAACTAAGGTTTTAAACTTGAAAATATATTGCTATCTCCCAAAAACAAATGATAATAATTGACAGGACAGACGGAGTAAGAATTAGTCCAATAACAATTAAAAAAAAATTAACTTGTGATTTTATGTTCTCCACTTATGCAAAAGAGGTTAAATAAAGAAAAAACAATGTCGAACTTTAATGTCTAGATAAACTTAAAATGATACTTCAAAATATGAGGGTGGCCACAGTCCGCCCCTGCTAACAGCTATATGCCTATATTTACAATAGGAAGGAAATATCAATCAAAATCCTTGATTGATATGGAGTGCGGAAGTCTTGGGTATGTACTAATAGAATATAACTATAGTATATGAGACTCAACCATCACATTAAGGTTTTGGTTGAGGTGATTATCTATCATGTTATCAGAGTTAGTGTAGAAAACCCAGCACATGGTATGAGGATCTGTACACTAATCACTCTTCAAGCCCAACGGGCATTCGAGTGAGGGGACATAATATATGGCAAAGGCGGACCCACGTGGGGTCCTATGGGGTCACGTGCCACCCCCTCTCCAAGGTTTTTTTTTTTTTTTTTTATGTTGAGTAGGTACTTGGTCTGTTTCAGAATAGATAAGTATTAAACAGTGTAATTATTATTGATCAAAATACTGTTGGTCTAGTGGTAAGTCTCTTGAATTTCTTCAATGAGTTCTCAGGTTTGATCCACAATAGGTGCATTTTTATTCTTATTCTTTTGTTTTATGTTTCAGAATAGATAAGTATTAAACAGTGTAATTATTATTCATCAAAATACTGTTAGTCTAGTGGTAAGTCACTTGAATTTCTTCAATGAGTTCTCAGGTTTGATCCACACTAGGTGCATTTTTATTCTTGTTCTTTTGTTTTATACAACTAAAAAGAGAAATTGGTTGGTTGTGAGGTTTGAACCCTATTCTTTTGTATAGATAAGGAACTTGTTAACCACATCTACCACTCCAACTTTTACAATATATGAAGTCAAAAATATATTTAAACTATAGTTATTAATTTGTGCTGTGTTTTTCTATATATTAAAGGCAATTAAATCATTAAGTATTTAGGCGAAATAAATTGTTTTATTAAGCTTAGTTTTTTTTATAACGTAAATTTAATTATGAAGTATATGAAAAATTAACAATTGGAGAATTTTAAAATACATGAAATACTCTATAAATAATTTCAATATTCTTTTTCTATACATAATATTTTTTTCCAGATTTTACGATATATTAGTAAAACACGAATTAACTAATTTTGAAATCCTAAATTCATCATGATAATGGCTACAAAATGTGGTTTTTTTAAAGCAAATAAGACAACCACACCTCGGAAAAAAAATTGTGCCCCCCACCTCAAAAATCCTAGGTCCGCCACTGATATATGGGCCTCTAATCGATCTATATGCATCAGATTTCTTAATTAAACTCTCCACGTCTTAGTTCCTTGGAGTTATTAGCTGGCCATGTTTGATATGATTATTCTATTCTTATTATAGAAAGGTTATGATATCGACTTGAATGACATTAATGACAATAGAAAAAAATAACAAGCCTTGTTTCTTGGCAATTGCATGATAATAAATTATAAATTGCACCTTGCGTAGTGCAATGACCATAGAGCTAATCTCTTCTTTAGAAATAAACATCCAAACAAATTACAAAATAACACCATAAACTTCATCTCTTCTAAATCTTTATCACTTCTTTAATGGCTGAATTCATCTTACCTATTGCGAAATCTATTGTCAGTAACATTGCTTCTATAGCTAGTGATACAGCCACTAGTTATGTGACGGAAGAGATCAAACTTGCAATGGCAGCTAAAAATGATCTTGAAATCATTAAGGATCAATTTACTGCCATTTGTGCCGTACTTCAAGATGCCGAGGAGAAGCAGTACGCTAACAACGCCATGAAAGTGTGGCTGAAAGATCTCAAAAATGTCGCTTACGACATTGATGATCTGTTGGATGAGTTGGCTTATGATGCTTTGCTACGAAGTGTCAATAAGGGTAAATTCCGGCGACAAACTAGGTACTATCTTTCCACTTCTAATCCCATTTTGTCACGTATTGATTTGGGTCGTAAAATAAAATCCTTACGTGAACAACTAGTTCACATTGTGTCTAAAAAGAATGATTTTAATTTGACTGAGCGTCCTATTGAAGCTCAAAGAGTTAAGAGGAATCCTTTAGATTCGTGTGATTATGTGAATAAGGCCGCGGTTGTTGGCAGAGATGAAGCCAAGGAGGATATTATAAATAGATTAGTTTCGCTTGAAGAGGCTAGTGCTTTAACCGTGTTTCCTATTGTGGGGATGGGTGGGATTGGTAAAACAGCCTTAGCCAAATTAGTTTATCATTATATTCCTAATTTTGATATCAAATTTTGGGCTTGTGTCTCCGACGAGTTTGATATCGAAAAAATATTAAGAAAAATCATGGAAAATTATATGGATAATGGCTCGAAATTAAGTCTAGGAAGATTAACGGTAAAATTGAAAGAGCTATTGGAGGGGAAAAAATACTTTCTTGTACTTGATGATGTTTGGGTTGAGGATGTTGCAAAGTGGATGGATTTGAAAAATATACTTGATATTGGTAATTCAGGAAGTGTGATTTTGATTACGACAAGAAACCCGGAGGTGGCTAATATTACTAGAACTAGTGATCCATATAATTTGGATAGGCTCTCAGATTCTGTTTGTTGGAGTATATTTCGTCAATTAGCATTCATGGAAAATGACGATCAGAAGTTTCCAAAGCTTTGTGAGATAGGCAAGTCTATTGTTCAAAAGTGTCATGGAGTTCCGCTTGTTGTGAAAACTTTGGGCTGTTTACTACGAAGTGAAAGAGACGAAGAGAAATGGCTACAAATTAAAAACATGGAGAGCTTTATGACATTACGTGGACAATATGACAATGTTACGCAGCTATTGAAGCTAAGTTATATCAAACTTCCATCTCATTTGAAACCGTATTTTGCTTATCTCGCAACTATAGAGAAAGACGTCAAATATAGCACAACATACGAAGCAAACATTCAGAGGGCTCTAGCGCCCGCGAAGATTGGGTATGGCAATAGTGAAATACCGATTCGCGAAGAAGACTATTTCACGGAGTTACTTTCAAAATCAATGATTCAAGACATAGAAATGTTATTCAATGGCAAAATTCTAAACTTTAAATTGCATGATATGTTGCATGATGTAGGAGTGGATGAGCTTGGGGAAGAACTAACTATCGTGACTGAAAATGAGCTCATAGTATCAGAATCGACCCGATATATAACTTGGCAACAAGAGAAGACAACAAGTGTTTTACCAGATGACAAAAAATTTGAAAAACTTTTTACCGCCAGAAAGACTATAGCCTTTAGATCAATTGGTGGTCGTCCCGTAAAGCAAGCCTTTGAACAATCCCTCCTCGAAAAGATCATTTCTAGTTTCAGCCGTCTCCGCATATTGGAGCTTGTATACAAATTCATAGATGAGTTACCCAGTTCAATTGGAAATCTGAAGCACTTGAGATTGCTCGACCTTTCAGGAAATCCTATCAAATCTCTCCCAGACACATTTTGTGAGTTATTAAATCTACAAACCTTGCATCTGCTTGACTGTGAGCAACTAGAAGAGTTACCCAAGGGGATACACAGGTTGATAAACTTACGAGTTCTCAAAATGACTACAATTCAGCGGAGCTTTGTTGGCACACAATTTAACGAGTTGCGTTGTCTACATGAATTGTGCCTCAAGTCTTGCAATAACTTAACGAGTTTATGGGAAAATGATAATGTTGGACGCCTAGCTTCCCTCAAGGTATTATACATCCTAGATTGCCCGAGGTTGACGAGTCTTCCAAGAAGCATGAAGCACCTTGTCACCCTTGAGGAATTAGTGATTAAGAATTGTCAAGAGTTGAATACGGAGGATGGAGATGCCTTGAGTGGCCTTCTAAACCTTCGTATGTTGGTAATAAGAGAAATGCCACAAATGACGCATTTGCCAGAAGCTATTCAGTCTGCTGCTAAGTCTCTTCAATACTTGTGTATAGATAAGTGTGGAGATTTACTAGAGCTACCAAAGTGGTTGAAATCGTTTACATCTCTTAAAAAATTATACATTAATGATTGCCCGCATTTAACAAAAAGATGTCAATTATCTGTTGGAGAAGACTACCCTCTTATTAGACATGTCCCCTATATTGGGCTTGATAATAAGTTTTACACTTTAACCACATAATCAAACGAGGTCTTCATTGTATTTGTTTGTGTCATCACATTTACTTCTCTTGATGAGAAAGGAGTGTAATTTAAACAGTTTAGTATGTTTTCTTTTGATCATTTTGTAAAAAAAAAAATGACAGCTTTATTTTATTTGAAATATTCAGTAATATCTTGCCACATGTTTTAGAACTTAACAACAAAAATTTGTGTTCCTAATAATATCACACTTGCATCATAGTAGGGATGTGACAGGCTAAATCGCACACCTAATCAAAAATAACCAACCGGCCTAAACTAATGCAGTAAAGGAAGTCGGGATCGTATCCACAGGGAGACTAAAGAAATTCTATTTGCAAATTAATAGTCTGTCTAAGTAACAAATGGGGGTATTGATTGTTTGTTATCTAAACTACAAGTAGTGAAGGAAAGAGAAATAAAGGAAGAAAGTGAAATCAAATATAATAAGAGAAATAGCTAGGATATCGGGTTACCACGGTCAACGACGGTCAACAACAGAACTAAAAGATTAACATAAACATGGTTTGAAGGGCAAGGAACAGTTCCTTCCGGTCTACTATTCACCCTAGAATTACTAATTTAGCTTTCGCTCTAATTAGGGTATTCTATTGTTCGCTGCAAGTTCTACCCTTTCCATATCTTACGATCTAGGTCAAGGTTTAACAAACTAATAAATCAGTCACATGCATTTAACCAATTTACTAACGATTTAAAGCAACGATTAACAATACAAACCAATAGTTATGGCTAAACTAATAATCTACTAATTATACCGTCACATAACCGCAGTTTCCCTAAATCCTAGCATAAAAGAATTAGCTACTCATAATGGATCTAATGAAATCAACTATACCAATAAGAATTGAATTAAACATGGCTAAAGACAACAATTAATAGATAAAGAAATTAATAAACGAGAATGAATAACAAATAACGAGATTAAGAGAAAAGGAATTAATATAAAAGAAGACTTAATACCCAAAGGAAGGAGGAAGATTGATTCAAAGTATTAGATCTCCAGTTGCTAAAGAAACGTAGAATGTTTAACAGTGTAAAAAGATAACCTAATTCTTCAGTCTTTTCCGACTTAAGTACTGAATCTGTCACTATTCAAACTAATGGGCCAAATAAGAAAATAAAATCCTCGGCTAAAACTAAAAGTAGTCGATCGACTGAACAACATAGTCGATCGACTAAAATGAGGAAATCTGCCTCCTCTAACTCAAATTAGTCGATCGACCAAAATGAGTAGTCGATCGACTAATTCCACAACCTGTCGATCGACTAAATAATGTAGTCGATCGACCAAATCCTAGATCAGCGATGCCAATTCCACTCCATTTCAATGCGTCTTCTTCCGTTCCTGAACGTCCCAAGGTAACAGTTCTCAGGCACGACTCCATTCGTATCCGGAATGCAACACAGAGGTGAGACTTTACTTGTTATGGCTCCTCGTGGATCAATAACCTGTACGAAGCAAAGAAATACCCAAAGTCTCCGAAACAAAGTAGAATAGTAGCTTTTGCTACTCAAATGGCATAGAAATGCGTGCAAAAAGGGTAAAATAAATGTATAAATTAGGCACGCATCAAACCTTCCCAAACCAAACCCTTGCTTGTCCCAAGCAAGCAAAGACTAAGGACAATAAACTCACTTAATGGAACGAAGAAAAAGCTCAGAGCTACCTGCACTTCTAGTGTCTAAACCGTTTAATGCATAACAGCTAACACCAAGTCATAAAATCAAATGCGAACGAGTTAAATCAATGATAAAGGAAACTGAACCGTCGACCTTGCAAGACTTGTAAATATCGGACTCTCACGGGTCACTCATCACTCATTCAAAGCACAAGGTGAGAAAGTTTATAAGATAAGAGAGAAAATAGTCACTCACCTAACTGCGACCTATAAGAGCATGCATGCAATTTAACATGAAAAATACCTCTCGCGACCGTACATACGCATTCCAACCAACCTGGACCAAGACACATGCTGAGGACTTACAAATAGTGTGAGGTGAGGTAATTGGGTAAAAAGGGACAAAATAGATTTTGGATATGTGAAGGTAAAGCCAAGCTAGTACAACCGTAACCAATTCGTACACTCATCCGCCTTATGAACCCAATTTAAAATTAAGATCGATGCCAAATTCGGCATAACTCAATACACACAACACGACTCCCCAAAAATGTACAAGGACAAGCACGGGAGTACAAACATTCCTCTTTATCATTTTTTTTTTTTTTTGTTTTTTTTTTCAACACTCAACAACTCTTTTATTTCATGTTATTTCTTTTTTTTTTCAGAGTGTTGATTTTTTTTTCTTTTCTTTTTTTTTTCTTTTTCATTCTCAAATTAGCAACCCTCTTCTTATTGAAAAGCTGAAATACCAAACTAACGATCAAATACGTACCCAATACAAACAATTAAACTAGCTTGACTAAGGTAGGCTAATTTTGGATTGTAGTTTAAAATAGGGTCAAAATAGGTCAATTTGGCTAGTGAAGTTTAAGGGTAAAATATGAGAAACAAGGATTTGCCTCTCCACATGTGTCACCTTCCACAAACCGAATGCATACAGGCACAAAGAGGTAAATGTCATGCTTATGCAAATTAATGTTACATGCCTTATAAGGAGTCCTACTCATATCCTTGATGAAACTGATCATGAATGTCATCAGTTTATGAAGGCTCTAATTCCTTAGAAAGTTTATGTAGGTTGCCGATATCAAGTCAAGTCTATTCGTTCAGTAAAATTTAATCAAAAATTCGTAGATTGTGCAAATGATTGTGCATGACGGCATTAACAATGCAAGGCTTAGACTATAAACGCGTAGACGCGGCTTCATCATTGTTATTCAACCGTTCCGACTCAACCCAAATGCAAAAATAAACATGTTTTTGTATTTTGATGATTTTTCAATTTTTTGTTGTTCTTTTTTTTTTTTTTTTTTTATAAAATAAACAATGCATGCAGAAATGCAATAAACATGAAAGCTGAAATGCAATAGAATGCAGATGGATGCAAACTAAGACAGATGCATACCCTCCCCAAACCAAATCACACAATGACCTCATTGTGTTCAGCAAACAAACATCAGCAGCATGTAGGGGAATGGGGTGCAAGATGAGAAAAATGCATGCGGGAGTAAAATATGATAAAGAAACTTACGATTATATACCAAGACGACCTCCCCAAACCAGCAAACAACAAGGGAGGTCGCATCAAGCTCCTACTAACCATCGCTCTCCTCCTCCTCCGACTCAGCGTCCTCGTCACTACGATCCGCCTCCGTGGCGTCGCTGTCAGGATAGCCACCCTCCGGATAGCGGTAGTAAGAAGGGTGGGTTCGATCATGTGGTACTCGACCGGTACGTACGTAGGACTCGTAGACAGGAAACCCAAACAAGGCCTGGTTCATTTGCAGCTGCGCTATCCTGCTACCTAAATCAAGTAGCATACGGTCACGTGCCCCTTGGTCAATGACCGAAGGAGGCACAAAAGGGGGTGGAGGTATGAAATGGGTCGGAAAACCCGAGGAAGATCCAGCTGGAGTAGATGTAGATGGCTGCCCCATCTCTCGTTCTTGACTACGACCACCGGCCCTCCTAGGTAGAATGTAAGGTAAAAGGTACGAGGGGACAGGCGGTCGAGATGCCTTTCACGCGACAAAAGGAAGAGGGTTCAAAGGAGGTAAAGAGTCGCAAGGCAAAGTCACTGAGGTGGACGTGGAGATTTTCCACGTCCCGTCATCTAAGAGCCAATTTATGTGACACATGAAAAATCGATCGATCACACAAGCATTGTCTAAAAATTGGTTTTCGTGACCAATGGGTAGCATACCCCTGGGGAAGTCGGAAGCAATCGTTTAGCAATATGGGTGACCACCCCCCCCACAGTAGATAGAAGTCAAGACCCCGTCTGCAACATTAACAAAGTGCTGAGCGACGAGATAAGCAATATTTAGCAAAAACGGACGACCACTATCGATATTCAAATAGCCGCCTAAGATGTGAAGCTCATCCGAGTTTACATTATTGGCTTCTTTTCGTCCAAAAATTGTGCTTGCAATTAAACGAAGCCAATAACGCACAACCGGATGATGCACAAACAAACCCCGTTTCCTACCATTATGGTGGTCGGAAAGAGCGGCCCACAGTGGCTGAATCAATTTTCTAGGGGGGTGATATTCCCCTTCTCCAAGCAGACCAAGAAGAGCACCAAACTCAGGCACGGAAAAGGTAAAGGGCTGATTAAGAAGGCGAAAACGGATGCAAGTGGCATTCGCATTCGCCTTAAAATCAGCGAAAGATAAAAAGAAGCTGCTGAAAAACTCAAGGGTCGGGGATTGGTAAGTGTACTCTTTCATTTGAATTAAACCTGACATCCCTGTACCATTCAGAATGCCTATAACACTATCATAGAGGTCTAAAGCCACTAGCGCGTCACGATCAAGAAAACGTGAAGGAACAATAGGGTTATGCCACACCATGTTAAACATTCTACGTTTCTTTAGCAACTGGAGATCTAATACTTTGAATCAATCTTCCTCCTTCCTTTGGGTATTAAGTCTTCTTTTATATTAATTCCTTTTCTCTTAATCTCGTTATTTGTTATTCATTCTCGTTTATTAATTTCTTTATCTATTAATTGTTGTCTTTAGCCATGTTTAATTCAATTCTTATTGGTATAGTTGATTTCATTAGATCCATTATGAGTAGCTAATTCTTTTATGCTAGGATTTAGGGAAACTGCGGTTATGTGACGGTATAATTAGTAGATTATTAGTTTAGCCATAACTATTGGTTTGTATTGTTAATCGTTGCTTTAAATCGTTAGTAAATTGGTTAAATGCATGTGACTGATTTATTAGTTTGTTAAACCTTGACCTAGATCGTAAGATATGGAATGGGTAGAACTTGCAGCGAACAATAGAATGCCCTAATTAGAGCGAAAGCTAAATTAGTAATTCTAGGGTGAATAGTAGAGCGGAAGGAACTATTCCTTGCCCTTCAAACCATGTTTATGTTAATCTTTTAGTTCTATTGTTGACCGTCGTTGACTGTGGTAACCCGATATCCTAGCTATTTCTCTTATTATATTTGATTTCACTTTCTTCCTTTATTTCTCTTTCCTTCACTACTTGTAGTTTAGATAACAAACAATCAATACCCTCATTTGTTACTTAGACAGACTATTAATTTGCAAATAGAATTTCTTTAGTCTCCCTGTGGATACGATCCCGACTTCCTTTACTGCATTAGTTTAGGCCTGTTGGTTATTTTTGATTAGGTGTGCGATTTAGCCTGTCAAATTTTGGCGCCGTTGCCGGGGAGACAGTTTATTTTATTTGCTTTTTATTTAGTTTGTCTTTTGGTTCAGGGAACTTCCGTCCTTGAAACCATTCTCATGCTATTTACCATTAGATTCCCGCAGGATGAGAACGAATGTTTTGGTACTTATATAGACAGGATCAAGGAATGGCTTGATACACTATATCATGGAGTTTTTACTTCCCTCCAAATTTGCCTGTTTATTATCCAGGGTATAAATGACCCTACACAAGCATACCTGAACTCCATAGGTAAAGGGGACTTCAGTGGGAAACCCGTCGATGAGGTATTAGAATTTTTTGAGTGGTTTGCCCTTGAGAGTGTTAAGCCCCAATTTTCCCTTTTTGTGAGCGATAAGAGTAAAGACATGGTGATTGAGCCCACTTTTGACAAACTGAAGATAATTGATGCCAGCGAGGCTATTATGGACACTTCTTATGCTATAGATGTCACTGATGACTCAGTTTCTAATGTTTATTCGGGTTCCATGATAAGGGACCCGTTGGAGGCTTTGATTGCTTTAGATGCTTGTGCAGATGACTCGGGAACCAATGACGTTGTGTTGGATATGTTAGAGGCTGCTTTGGAAGGTAGAGAGCTTACTACTGACGAGATCCAGACGGTAAATAGGTTGGTGTACACCTCTTGCATGATTGAGGTAACGAAACCCGAGATTAATCCTCTTTCCTCAAATATTAATTATGCGTTCTTAGATGAGTTTGAATCGCATCCAGCCATTGTTAGTTCAACTCTCGATCAAGACCACATATCTGCTTTGGTTGTTCTTAAATATAATGCATTTGGGGAGATTGATGATTATGACTCACCAAAAGGTAGACCACCAGACATATATGAGATCATTTGTGATAGGAATATTAACATTCAACTTATTGTTGTTAAGTGGAATACCCTGATTGTTTACTGTCAACGTCATCGTGGGAAAATTAATAAGATACAATGGTTTGTTCTATATGTATTGATTTTTCCCTTTTACTATTTATTATCTTGTGAGGATCATGCACAGAGTTATGATAAGCTTTTAAGGGCCTTGAGCGCATACTCTTACCCGTATTTGGATAAGGGTCGCTGAATAGTGGTAGGTGGCCACGAACTCCCTTTGTTGTTGGCTGGTTTGGGGAGGTATATCTTGTATAATTTTGTAAGTTTTCTTCCGTTTAATTTATATTCATTTGCATTCACCATGTTTTGCGTACCCTTTTCTCTATATTTTTGATGCTGCTTATTGTTTGCTAAAAACAATGAGGACATTGTGTGTTTTTGGTTTGGGGAGAGTATGCATCTGTCTTAGTTTGCATCCATCTGCATTTTATTGCATTTTGGCTTTCATATTTATTGCATTTCTGAATGCATTGTTTATTTAATTCAAAAAAAAATAATTGAAAAATCATCAAAATACAAAAACATGGTTATTTTTGCATTTAGGTCGAGTCGGAACGGTTGATAACAATGATGAAACCGCTTCTATGCTTTTACTTTAGTCTAAGCCTTGCATTGTTAATGCCATCCTGTATAATCATTTGCATAATCTACGAGTTTTTGATTAAAATTTACTGAACGAATAGACTTGACTTGATATCGGCAACATACTTAAACATTCTAAGGAATTAGAGCCTTCATAAACTGATGACATTCATGATCAGTTTCATCTAGGATGTGAGTAAGACTCCTTATAAGGCATGTAACATTAATTTGCATAAGCATGACATTTACCTCTTTGTGCCTGTATGCATTCGGTTTGTGGAAGGTGACACATGTGGAGAGGCAAATCCTTTTTTCTCATATTTTACCCTTAAACTTCACTAGCCAAATTGACCTATTTTTACCCGATTTTTAACTACAATCCAAAATTATCCTACCTTAGTCAAGCTAGTTTAATTGTTTGTATTGGGTACGTATTTGATCGTTAGTTTGGTATTTCAGTTTCGCAATGAGAAAGGGTTGCTAATTTGAGAATGAAAAAAAAACAAGAAAAAAGAAAAAAGAAAAAAAAAACCAACACTCGAAAAAAAGAAGAGAAATAACATGAAATAAAAGAGTTGTTGAGTGTTGAAAAAGAAAAGAAAGAGGAATGTTTATACTCCCGTGCTTGTCCTTATACATTTTTGGGGAGTCGTGTTCTGTGTATTGAGTTATGCCAAATTTGGCATCGATCTTAATTTTAAATTGGGTTTATAAGGCGGATGAGTGTACGAATTGGTTACGGTTGTACTAGCTTGGCTTTACCTCCACATATCCAAAATCTATTTTGCCCCTTTTTACCCAATTACCTCACCTTACACTATATGTAAGTTCTCGGCATGTGTCTTGGTCCAGTTTGGTTGGAATGCGTATGTACGGTCGGTAGAGGTATTTATCATGTTAAATTGCATGCATGCTCTTATAGGTCGCAGTTAGGTGAGTGACTATTTTCTCTCTTATATTACAAATTTTCTCACCCTTTGCTTTGAATGAGTGATGAGTGACCCGTGAGAGTCCGATATATACAAGTCTTCCAAGATTGACTGTTCAGTTTCTTTTATCATTGATCTAACTCGTTTACATTTGGTTTAGTACCTTGGTGTTAGCTTTTATGCATTAAACTGGTTTAGACACTAGAAGTGTAGTTAGCTTTGAGCTTTTTCTTCGTTCCATTAGATGAGTTTATCGTCTTAAGTCTTTTCTTGCTTGGGGACAAGCAAGAGTTTGGTTTGGGGAGGTTTGATGCGTGTCTTTCATATGCGTTTATTCTCTCATTTGACACGCATTTCTATGCTTATTACGTATCTTTTAGCTATTATTATTCCTCTATTTGCTTCTTTGGGTTGTGTTGTAGTATTATAGGTTATTACCCAAAAAGGAGGAAATGCAAGCCAAATCCTATCAACAAAGTAAGTTTGAAGGAATTTCAAGAGCCTTATGTCACTAGTGTCAACTTTGAAGAGCCATATCTCAAGATCTACAATTGATAATCCAGTGCTTCCAATTGGAGATGAAAGCTTATCCTCTTAGCTTTCCAACGCCACCAAAAATGCACGTTTTGACCAAGTAACGAAGAAATGGCGGCCTCTTGAAGTTCGGTGCGCAGTGCAGGAAATTCGCCAGACTTTTAGTCGATCGACTATCTGAAGTTGTCGATCGACTAATTCTAGTAATCAGACAGTTATTTCGCGGCTCTGGCCCATTAGTTACTTAATTATTCTAGCTTATGAATTTAGTATTTAAGCCTTATAAGACAGAACAATTAGGTTATGCTTTTTACACTGTTAAACATTCTACGTTTCTTTAGCAACTTCAGATCTAAGACTTTGAATCGATCTTTCTCCTTTCTTCTTGGTATTGAATCCTCTTTTATATCAATTCCTTTCTCTTATTCTCGTTCTTTAATTTCTTTGTCTATTAATCGTTGTCTTTAGCCATGTTTAATTCAATTCTTATTGTTGTAGTTAATTTCGTTAGATACAACATGAGTAGCTAATTCTTCTATGCTAGGATTTAGAGGAACTGCGGTTATGCGATGATATATTGTTAGATTATTAGTTAATTCATAACTATTGGTTTGTATTGTTAATCGTTGCATTAATTGTTAGTAAATTGGTTAAATGCATGTGACTGATTTATTAGTTTGCTAAACCTTGACCTAAATCGTAAGATATGGAAAGGGTAGAACTTGCAGCGAACAATAGAATGCCCTAATTAGAGCGAAAGCTAAATTAGTAATTCTAGGATGAATAGTAGACCGAAAGGAACTATTCCTTACCCTTCAGACCATGTTTATGTTAATCTTCTAATTCTATCATTGACCGTCGTTGACCGTGGTAACCCGATATCCTAGCTATTTCTCTTATCATATTTCGATAAACTTTCTTGCTTTATTTCTCTTCCCTTTATTTCTCATTCCTTCACTACTTGTAGTTTAGAAAACACACAATTTAAACCCAATTTGTTACTCAGACAGATTATTAATTAACAAATAGAATTTCTTTAGTCTCCCTGTGGATACGATCCCGACTTTCTCTACTGCATTAGTTTAGGCCAGTTGGTTATCTTTGATTAGGTGTGCGATTTAGCCTGTCAAATTTTAAAAATTTGACAGGCTAAATCGCACACCTAATCAAAGATAACCAACATGCCTAAACTAATGCAGTAAAGGAAGTCGGGATCGTATCCACAGGGAGACTAAAGAAATTCTATTCGCTAATTAAAAGTTTGTCTAAGTAACAAATTTGGGTTTAAATTGTGTGTTTTCTAAACTACAAGTAGTGAAGGAAAGAGAAATAGAGGGAAGAGAAATAAAGCAAGAAAGTTTACTGAAATATGATAAGAGAAATGGCTAGGATATCGGGTTACCACGGTCAACGACGGTCAACGAAAGAATCAAAAGGTTAACATAAACATGGTTTGAAGGGTAATGGATAGTTCCTTCCTCTAATTCAATTATGTGCATACAAATGTCAGGACTGATTCCTTTCAAGTCCTCCAAACTGTAACCCAAGGCTTTCCTGTTCTTATTTAGGATATTCAACAAAGCAATTAGTTGGTTATTAGAAAGCTTAGCACTAACAATGACTGGGTATTTCTTACATTCATCCAAAAACATATACTTAAGATGAGAAGGGAGAGGTTTAAGTTCAGGTGTTTTTACTTCGACAGCACAAGAAGTATTTACCAATCGTTTTACCGTTTCTCCTTCAGCATTTGTGAGGTCACGACCTTCCAAAGCGGCTTCTAGCATACCCAACACAGCGTCATTGTTCTCCGGGTTATCTGCACATGCATCCAAAACCATCAAAGCCTCTAACGGGTCCCTAATCAAGGGACCCGACCAAACATCAAAAACAGAGTGATCAATTATATCAATAGCATAGCAAATGTCCTCTATCATAGGTTTGGCAAGAGTATTTGCTAAATTAAAGGTCACTTTATCACCCCCCACCTCTAGAGTCAAGCGTCCATGCTTGACATCAATAATAGCTCCTGCAGTATGTAAAAATGGCCTACCTAGAATTATGGGAATCTGAGTATATTCGGCCATATCTAACACAATAAAGTCGACAGGTATAAAGAATTTACCTATCTTAACAGGAACATCCTCTAAAACACCTAGGGGTCTTTTAACTGTTCGGTCAGCCATTTGTAAAGTTACGTTAGTAACTTTGAGGTCTCCCATGTTCAGTTTCTCGCAAACTGAATAGGGCATCACACTAACACTTGCACCCAAATCACACAAAGCTTTATCGATAACATGGGTGCCTATGGTGCAAGGAATTGAAAAACTACCCGGGTCCTTTAATTTGGGTGGAGATTTGCTTTGTAGGAGTGCACTACACTCTTCGGTAAAAGCAATAGTCTCCATTTCATTGAAACTTCTCTTACGAGTCAAAATATCTTTCATAAATTTAGCGTAAGAAGGTACTTGGGTAATTAACTCAGTAAATGGTACAGTTACCTGGAGATTTTTGACGACCTCCATGAATTTACCAAATTGCTGCTCGATCTTTGTGTTCTTTAATCGTCCCGGAAAAGGAACCTTGATAACAATTTGCGGATCAGCAGCTTTATTCTTCTTTGGAGCAGAACTAGACGTCTTATCAGCAGTAGAAGACGCCTCATTAGGAACAGGTATCGAATCAGTGTCGTCAGAGGGCAAAATAGTCGATCGACTATTTTGGTCAGTCGATCGACTACTAATTTCAGTCGATCGACTAGTCTGGTAAGTCGATCGACTTTTTCCGCTTCGTTCAGATTCAGCTTCAGAGATTTTAGTCGATCGACTGCTCGAAACAGTCGATCGACCTTTTGTCAGTGGCACAGCAGACTCGTCTGCTGTTATTTCTTCTTGGTTAGCTTCTAAACCGTCGGATGTGACTTTTTCAATTGTTGGAGGCAGCTTCGGTCCATCATATGAAAGACCGCTTCGGAGATGTATCGCATTAGCCGTGTCATGTTGCCTATCCGGCTGAGATGGCAACGTACCCGGTTGCCTTGTAGCTTGCTTAGATGCTATTTGTGCCATTTGTGTCTCAAGCATCTTGATTGAAGCATCTTTAGCTTGCTCATTCTTTTGGTATTGTACCATGAAAGACTGAAACATGGACTTAAGTTCTGCAGTTTCAGTTGGTACAATAGGTGGTTGTTGAGTCGGAGGAGGAAAAGACGGTGCCTTTTGGTGAAGAAAACCACCTTGTTGTTGACTACGATGCGGTGGGGTATATACTTGTTGTTGTGTTGCGGTGGGGTTCAAAACGTTCTGACTTTTCCACGAGAAGTTAGGATGTTCCCTAGTTCGTTCATTGTAAAAGTTGGAAAACGGACTGCTTTGCTTGTATTGTTGGAAAGCAAGCACTTGTTCTTTCTCCGTCATACAAGCAGCTGCAGAATGCCCCTCATCCCCACATCTCTCACAAGTGGACGTTTGTTGAACCATAGCATTAACTGTCTGTTGTCCCCCCGGAACCTGACTCATCTCCAACCTATCAAATCTAGCATTCATAGCCTCTAGTTGCGCGACAACCGCACTAGATTCACCACTACCCTTGCGCATACCTCCCCTTGGATTTCCATACTCGGCCGTGTGTCTCGCCATTTCCTCAATGATATTCCAACCCTTATCATCGTCAATATTCTGCTGGAATCTCCCATTGGCAGCGGAATCAAGAACAACCCGATGATCGTCAAACAAACCATTATAAAATTGGTTACAAAGGAACCATTGCTGAAACCCATGGTGCGGAACGGAGCGAACAAGCCGCTTGAAACGAGTCCAAGCTTCGTTTAGGTCTTCACTCGCCACTTGCTTAAAGCTAGTAATCTGCCCTCTTAAAGCATTTGTACGCTGAGAGGGAAGAATCTCTTGTAAAAGGCTAGAGCGAGTGTGTTCCAGTCTGTAATCCCCGCTTGTTCTTTATCCAAATACCGATACCATTCACGAGCATTATCCCGTAAAGAGAAAGGAAGTAATACCTCTTTCACCTTATCAGCAGTCACCCCAGCAGTAAGCAGAATAGTAGAACAATAGTCTGTAAAGATTTCCATATGCTGACCAGGATCCTCATTCGCTCCACCTCCGTACTGATTACGCTCCACCAAATGAACATAGGAGGGGCGAATGTCAAAAGTACCATTGTTTGCTGTCGGAAGGGAAAATCCCTTAGGAATAGAGGCGAGAGTAGGCTCGGAGTGGCTAGCTATATTAGGCATAACTACAGTAGTGACAGCAGAAATAGAAGTATCCTCTTCAAAGGACCGTGTTTCTGCTACAAAATCTGCGTAAACACTATCAAGCGTACTCAAGTCTTCAGCTTGATGTAATTCTTTCCAAAAGTTCCGTCTAGCACAAAGGGTCTTTTCTGGTTCGGGGTCGAATGGTACGAGCTCGGACCTGGGACACCTGGGCATAAACAAACACTAAAGGGAAGAAATGAGAAAACTCTCAAGGAACGATAGTTCCTTGAGATAAGACAAACTAAAATTAAACAAATAACTTATCACCGTCTCCCCGGCAACGGCGCCAAAATTTGACAGGCTAAATCGCACACCTAATCAAAGATAACCAACTGGCCTAAACTAATGCAGTAGAGGAAGTAGGGATCGTATCCACAGGGAGACTAAAGAAGTTCTATTTGTTAATTAATAATCTGTCTGAGTAACAAATTGGGTTTAAATTGTGTGTTTTCTAAACTACAAGTAGTGAAGGAATGAGAAATAAAGGGAAGAGAAATAAAGCAAGAAAGTTTATCGAAATATGATAAGAGAAATAGCTAGGATATCGGGTTACCACGGTCAACGACGGTCAATGATAGAATTAGAAGATTAACATAAACATGGTCTGAAGGGTAAGGAATAGTTCCTTTCGGTCTACTATTCATCCTAGAATTACTAATTTAGCTTTCGCTCTAATTAGGGCATTCTATTGTTCGCTGCAAGTTCTACCATTTCCATATCTTACGATCTAGGTCAAGGTTTAACAAACTAATAAATCAGTCACATGCATTTAACCAATTTACTAACGATTTAAAGCAACGATTAACAATACAAACCAATAGTTATGGCTAAACTAATAATCTACTAATTATACCGTCACATAACCGCAGTTTCCCTAAATCCTAGCATAGAAGAATTAGCTACTCATAATGGATCTAATGAAATCAACTATAACAATAAGAATTGAATTAAACATGACTAAAGACAACAATTAATAGATAAAGAAATTAATAAACGAGAATGAATAACAAATAACGAGATTCAGAGAAAAGGAATTAATATAAAAGAAGATTTAATACCCAAAGGAAGGAGAAAGATTGATTCAAAGTCTTCGATCTGAAGTTGCTAAAGAAACGTAGAATGTTTTACAGTGTAAGATCATAACCTAATTGTTCTGTCTTTTTCGACTTAAGTACTGAATCTGTCACTATTAAAACTAATGGGCCAAATAAGAAAACAAAATCCTCGGCTAAAACTAAAAGTAGTCGATCGGCTGAACAACATAGTCGATCGACTAAAATGAGGAAATCTGCCTCTTCTAACTCAAATTAGTCGATCGACCAAAATGGGTAGTCGATCGACTAATTCCACAACCTGTCGATCGACTAAATAATGTAGTCAATCGACCACATCCCAGATCAGCGTGCCAATTCTACTCCAATTCAATGCTTCTTCTTCCATTCCTGAACGTCCCAAGGTAGCAGTTCTCAGGCACGACTCCATTCGTATCCGGAATGCAACACAAAGGTGAGACTTTACTTGTTATGGCTCCTTGTGGATCAATAACCTGTACGAAGTAAAGAAATACCCAAAGTCTCCGAAACAAAGTAGAATAGTAGCTTTTGCTACTCAAATGGCATAGAAATGCGTGCAAAAAGGGTGAAATAAATGTATAAATTAGGCACGCATCACCCTACATGCTTATCATGACATAACGGTTTAGTGAGAGGATCTGCTATGTTATCATCCATAGCAATCTTGTCTATCACTATCTCCTTGCTCCACGTAATCTCTGATTATGTGAGCCTTCTGAAGTACATGTCTAGATTTGTTGCTAGACCTAGGCTCCTTAGCCTGGAAGATGGCACCACTATTATCACAATAGATGGTGATCGGGTCATTCGAACTAGGAACTATGGCAAGTCCTTGTAAGAATTGACGCATCCATATAGCTTCCTTTGCAGGCTCTGAAGCGGCATAGTACTCGGACTCAGTCGTAGAATCTGCTATAACACTCTGCTTGGAGCTTTTCCAGCTAACCGCAGCGCCATTAAGAGTAAATACGAATCCAGACTGAGATTTCGAGTCATCCCGATCCGTTTGGAAGCTAGCATCTGCGTAACCGGTTGCGCAAAGCTCAGTCTCTCCTCCATAAGTCAATACCCAATCCTTAGTCCTCCGTAGGTACTTAAGGATATTTTTAACAACCATCCAGTGTGTTTCACCTGGATTGCCTTGGTACCGACTGGTCATACTCAAAGCATATGCCACGTCTGGACGTGTGCATATCATGGCATACATGATCGATCCTATAGTTGATGCATAAGGAATTCGACTCATGCGCTCGACCTCTTCAGATGTCTTGGGTGCCTGAGCTTTACTCAAATGCATCCCAGACGTCATTGGAAGATACCCCTTCTTGGAGTTGGTCATGCTGAACCTTTCAAGAATCTTATCTATATAAGACTCCTGACTAAGTGATAACATCCGTCGTGATCTATCTCTGTAGATACGGATTCCCAATATGCGCTGTGCCTCGCCCAGATCTTTCATATGGAAATGGTTCTTTAACCATACCTTAACCGAAGATAAGAGAGGAATATCATTCCCTATCAAGAGTATGTCATCGACATACAATATCAAGAAAACGATTTTACTCCCACTCGACTTGACATATAAGCATGGTTCCTCAACCGATCGAGTGAAACCATTTGCTTTTATGACTTGGTCGAAACGATGATTCCAACTCCGAGAAGCTTGCTTAAGTCCATAACTGGAACGCTTAAGCTTGCACACTTTCTTAGGATTTTTAGGGTCAATGAAACCTTCGGTTTGTACCATGTACAACTCCTCCTCCAAATAACCGTTTAAGAAGGTGGTTTTCACGTCCATCTGCCAAATTTCATAGTCATGAAAAGCGGCAATCGCTAAAATTATCGAATGGAACGCAGCATGACTACGGGAGCAAAAATTTCATCGTAGTACAATCCTTGCACTTGAGTGAAACCTTTTGCCTCTAGTCGTGCCTTATAGGTGTCTGGTTGTCCCCCTACGTAATTCTTTATCTTGTAAAGCCATTTGCACTGAAGAGGCCGAACCTTATCAGACAAATCAACCAGATCCCATACGTCATTCTCATACATAGAGTCCATCTCGGATTGCATGGCCTCAAGCCATAGCTTTGAGTCGGAACAGGTCATGGCTCCTTTATAGGTAGCGGGTTCGTTACTCTCTAGGAGCAAAACATCGTCTCTATCGTTCTCCTCGACCTTACCAATGTATCAGTCTGGAGGTATGGAGACTCTACCCGACCTTCTAGGTTCCTCAGGAATATTAACCGCAGCAGAAGATGAAGGAACATCTTCCTCCATCGGTTGCTCGGTTGTTGGTTATTGAATCTCCGACAGATCGAAGGTTCTATCACTCGTCTTGTTCTCGAGAAACTCTTTCTCTAGAAACTTCGCACTAGCCGCAACAAAAACACGTTGTTCGGTAGGCGAATAAAAGTAATGACCAAACATTCCTTTTGGATAACCAATAAAGTATGTCTTGACCGCTCGCGGGCCGAGCTTATCCTCGTGTCTCCACTTGACATAAGCCTCGCAGCCCCAAACCCAAATAGAGGACAAGTTAGCGACTGTGCCCTTCCACATTTCAAATGGAGTCTTGTCAACAGCTTTAGACGGAATTTGGTTAAGTATAAAAGCAGCTGACAAAAGAGCATAGCCCCACAATGAATCAGGCACTACCGTGTGACTCATCATGGATCGAACCATATCAAGTAGTGTTCGATTTCTCCGTTCGGACACACCATTTAATTGAGGTGTTCCAGGTGGAGTTAACTGTAGTACTACACCACAGTTTTTAAGGTGTTGATCAAACTCATTCGAAAGATATTCGCCACCACGATCTGAACGTAGTACTTTAATCTTTCTACCCAGCTGGTTTTCAACCTTATTCTGGTATTCCTTGAACTTATCAAAGGACTCACTTTTGTGCTTCATTAAGTAGACATATCCATATCTACTCACATCGTCCGTGAAAGTGATAAAATATCTATAGCCATCTCTAGCGTTGATTGACATAGGTCCACACACATCAGTATGTATGAGTCCTAATAGGTCAGCAGCGCGCATTCCAACACCTTTGAAGGAAATTCGAGTCATTTTGCCTATGAGACATGATTCACACGTGCCAAATGATTCATAGTCAAATGGGGAGATAGTCCCATTGTCAATGAGCTTCTTCACGCGTTTTTCATTTATGTGTCACATACGGCAATGCCATAGATATGTTTGATCTTTGTCACCAACCTTTACCTTTTTATTACTCACATGCAATATATCTGTGGTTTAATCTAAAACATAAATCCCATTCATGAAAACTGCTTTACCATAAATCATTTCGTTAAAGGAGAAAATACAGCTATTATCCTTTATTACAAATGAAAAACCGTCCTTATCGAGTACGGAAACTGAAATAATGTTTTTAGATAAACTGGGTACATAGTAACAATTATTTAAAAATAACTCAAATCCACTCAGGAGTTGGATTACATATGTTCCCACTCAAATGGCAGCTACTCTTGCTCCATTCCCCACTCGCAGGTCCACATCACCCTTTTAGAGAGTTCTGATGTTTCTTAGGCCCTGCAAATGATTGCACAGATGAGAACCACAACCAGTATCAAGTACCCAAGTTCCGAAACTTGCATGGTTAATCTCAATCATATGAATAAATGAAGACATACCAACAGGAGTGACGCGGCCTGCTTTTACGTCTTCAGCATACACGGGACAATTCCGCCTCCAATGCCTAGTCTTGTGGCAATGGTGGCACTCCATGTTTTCTTTGCTCTTTGTCTTGCCTTGTGAGCTACTGCTAGTTTCACCAGGCCCACTTTTGCCCTTTCCTGGCTTCTTGAACTTCGGTTTCCCTACAGCTAGGTCAGCCTGAGCCTTGCCCTTACCCTTACCCTGGTTTGCAATCATGAGAACGTCCTGCTTCAGGCTCCCACTCAATTTCAGATCCTTCTCAGTCTGTATGAGAAGTGAGTGTAGCTGATGAGGATTTCTCTTCAAATCATTCAAATAGTAATTTGCCCTGAATTGGGCAAAACCATCATGAAGTGAATGAAGCATGCGGTCAATGACCACGCTCTCTTTGATTTTGCAATCAAGTGCCTCCAGTTTTTCGAGATTCTCGATCATATCGAGAATGTGTGGGCTAACCGGTTGGCCCTTCTGGAGTTTCGCTTCAAAGAAGCGAGTGGTAAGCTCATACATAAAGATCTGCGGTGCTTTTGAGAACTCGTTAGTGAGCGTGATGAAAATCTTGTTTGCACCTTGGGCAATGAATCGTCTTTGCAAATTGGATTCCATTGAAAAGAAGAGTACGTTCTTTATCGCACCCGCCTCCATTACGAAATCACTATAAGCAAGTGATTCATTTGCTCCTACATTGGGGCCTGGGTTAGGCGGTAGTGGCTCAGTCAAGTACTTGAGCTTACCGTCAGCTATGGCAGCATTCCGTAATGAAGCCTCCCAGTCCACAAAGTTGGACCCATTATTCTTCAGCCGCATGTACTGATTTATATTGTCCATGAACATCTTAAGCCAAGATTCACGCGCGAGCGTGGCAATTGGCATAGGGGCATCAGTATGTCCAGCCATTTGTTATAACAGTTTTATCGATGTAATGAATTCTACACTGCGAGAAAGAAGATAAAACATAATAAGCATTTTCATCGTTTTAATTAAGTCGAATGCAAAACCGATGAATGCGAAGACTCTTGCATTTATACAATTGACCTCCCTCAAGTATTATATAAATGATCCCAAGACTCAATTTCTGTAAATTGATAAGCCAACCTTTTGGCTAATTCTACTTTTAGAATTCCTGGTCGATAAATTTCTGTAAAATAAATCTTTAGTCCATCATAATCACGAGATATTACTCGGACTATAATGTTGAGGTAAAATAGGTCAACACATACTACTTACCCAACGTAGAAGGGGTCATATGGAGAGTAAGGTCCTATATGCCTACCGACGAAGAAGGGAGTCATAGCAGTTTTCCCTATAAAGACTAATCTCAATTTTGGGGTTTAGAGGAAGGTCCATCAGCTTTAATTTTATTCATTTAAGTGAACGAATGATCTAGCATTTTGAGAATGAATAATTTAAGATGATAGCTTTTAGAATTTTGAGTGACATCTGGATGTCCATGATAATTAACATACAATCTATATGAGTCAATTTTCATGCAATTAATTAGTAGGTGGTTTGGTTTAGGCGGAATATGATGCAATAACTATCATGCAAAAGAAAAACAATAAGAACGGAAAAATGAAAATCAAAGTACAAAGTCCTAGTGTGGCCTATCCTATCAAAATAGAACAAAAATTACACTTTGGAATCCATCCTTATGGACCCTAGAAGCTTGACTTGATGTTCCATCTTGGTCCATGTAGCGGGAGTGAGCTATCAGATCTCCATCTTTGGTCTTCTCAAAAATACAATTTTTAAAAATTACAAAATATAAACTTATTTACATTCTAATTTAAAAATTATAATTAAAGATTACAAAGGGGAGATTCGAGATCTCAAAATACATCAAAGACCATGTTACCATCATTACGATAACACAATATACTAAGGCCACACTAAGCAATACAAATTACAACCTCTTGTAAAAATACCAAAATAATCCATTCATCCATTCATTCATTCAACAAAATAAAAAAGCATCAACAAAATAAATTAAACATTCAAAACATAATTCATTAATTATGATGATTAATTTATCCAAACCACCTTTAAAATGATCAAAATTATGTGTCAATTCCTTAATGGTACACAACAATTTTAATCAACCATAATCCAATTTAATTCACATTATCGGGTATAACATAAATTAAATTCAACATTATTTTAAACCGTTTTAAAATAATAGGGTATCTATTATTGTGAACTTTTTCAGAACAATAATCAACATATTTTTCACTGTTAACGGATAAAAAGTGCCCGTGAACAGTAGCAGGTACAATTTTTTTTTATTTTTTTTATTTTTCTCGGTTTTAATAAAAAAAAAAACAAAAACAATTCCTTTTAAATTGATCATGCTAATAAAAACTAGATCCGTACAAACATTCAACATCTAGTCATTATTAAACATTGATACAAACTAGATGATTCAAAATTAACCTTTTAAGATGAACATCTAAATCATGATTAATCGATTATCAAAATACTCAACTAATCATAATTGTTTTGTAAATTCATACCGAAATATTTAGCACAATGAATGTTCTTTAACATCCAAAACAATTTTCTTTATCATTTCAATTTAATCCTCATTAAATCAAAATATCAACTAATTCATTATATTATTATCTTAACATATTAAAAACAACAACATATATGAATCAATAAAGGAAACCCTAAAAAAAAACTCACGGCAAAAGAAAAAATTTGGCTGCCGAAATAATAAAAATACAGCAACTTTTTTTTTTTTTTTATTAAAATTTTAACAATCAATTTATTGAAAAGACATATAAAATAATTTCATAGCCTAAGGCTCTGATACCACTTGTGGGAAATAACGGTTTACATCCCTTTAGAAATTTTGGATTATAATGAAATTATAACTATATGAATTTCTAGTCATAAATTGAATTGCATAATATAAAACATGAGATTAAGAAATAACCTTCGGTCCTAGTAAAAGGCCTAAGAACAAATACCAAAGTAGGTATTCTACTAATCGTAACACCCAAGATGGTTCAAGAAATGCCTTCGTCGTGCTAGAACGATTACCCAAAATTACTTCTAATTTTGTGTGTATATTGATGATGAATATGAAGATGAATAAGAGAGGCAAAAATCAGAATTTTTCTTCTCTTGTTTTCTTGAGTGTACCGTGAGATTAAGTTGTAGGCTAGGGTTTTATTCTTTTTCCTTTTGTTTCCCTTTGTACCGTAAAACCACAAGAGGAAGCAATCAAAATCAAAACCAAAACACTAGTTTCCTAATTTAACTCAACCTCTTTTTGGTAGTTGGCATCTCTTTTATTATATACATAATATAATATGTATTAATTATTACAAGTAATGGACCGTTACATAAACCGAGTAATGCCGGACCAATACACTATAATAATATCGTGTAATACATATCCGCCAACTTAAATATAACAGTTTATATTTAGTTTAGACCAACATTATATACATTGATTAAATATAACATTTTATATTTAATTACCAGCTAACAATATTTAATCGTTATTAAATAATCGTATCATCATCACATTGACTAACCTTTTAGTCAAATACATCGACTAACCTTTTAGTCATTTAAAAAGCATCAATATGATTATTTTCTCAAATAATCACATCTCTTAAACACATCCTATAGGTGTGACTTTTAGGGATTAGTTGATCACCGCCATCTGAATGACAATAACGTCAAACTTATCTAGCAAGCCAACCGTTATCGATAAACGTTAATCAACTGATTATAATACAAAGTATACCCTGTGAACCTTAGCTGTTATCACACTAACTGTGGAGGACACTAGCTCCAACAAAGAATGGATAACTGACACTAGAAGTAGGTGATGATAAAGTCACCTATAACTTGAACAGTGCAATGAAAAGCCCCATGCTAGAGGAGTCTTGCTGCTTTATTGATATTGTCGACTCTATTGTTGATGAATCTCTGTATTCATCAATAATCGAGGATCCTTTGGAGGCAATCTTGTTGTTGGAGTATATCTCTGAGAATGACAATTTTGAGATCAGTGAGCTGGAAAAGAACCTGCCTGGAGAAGAGATACGGTCAGAAGAAATTAAAAAGTTCATAAGCTTGATTGATACTCCTGCCAAAGCAGAAGTACAAAAACCTGAACTAAAACCTCTTCCCTCGAATCTAAAATATGCTTTTTTAGATGAATCAGAGTATTGCCCAGTCATAGTGAGTGCTCTCCTAGATGAAAATCAGTTAACCTCACTATTGACTGTCTTGAAAAAGCACAGAAAGGCAATAGGTTACAAACTCGAAGATTTAACAGGCATAAGCCCAGACTTATGCATGCATAGAATCAATTTAGAAGAAGGCCAAAAACCCTGTGTTCAAGGTCAACGCCATCTTAATCCCAACATGCAGGAAATAGTTAAAACTGAAGTTATGAAATTGCTAGATGTTCCCAAGAATGGAGGAACAACAATAGTCAAAAATGAGAAGAATGAGCACATCCCCACAAGGATTGTGACGGGATGGCGTATGTGTATTGACAAGAGAAAGCTGAATCAATCAACTAGGAAAGATCACTATCCTCTACCCTTCATTGACCAAATGCTAGAGAGGTTAGCTTGTCACAAGTATTTCTGTTACCTAGATGGTTACTCAGGATTTTTCCAAATCCCTATCCACCCTGAGGACCAAGAGAAAACCACCTTCACCTGTCCCTATTATGGTACTTTCGCTTATCGTAGAATGCAATTTGGCTTGTGTAATGCACCTGCCACTTTCCAGCGTTGCATGACCAGTATCTTCTCAGATTTTGTTGAAACTATCATGGAAGTATTTATGGACAACTTTAGCGTCTATGGCATTTCCTTTGATAATTGTTTGACAAATCTATGTAGAGTCCTGAAACGCTGTGAAGTAGTCGACCTTGTTCTCAATTGGGAAAAATGTCACTTCATGGTGAACGAAGGTGTAGTTTTAGGTCACATCGTTTCAGAAAGAGGTATAGAAGTGGATCGAGCTAATATCCAAGTTATTGATTAGCTGCCACCACCTGCTAATGTAAAAGGAATCAGGAGTTTCCTTGGCCACGCCGGTTTCTACCGACGATTTATAAAATATTTTTCAAAGATAGCCAAGCCCCTGACTGAGCTCCTTTTCAAGGATGCACCTTTTAATATCACAAAGGAATGCCTTGAGGCATTCAACAAAATCAAACGTGCTTTGATCACTGCACCTATAATCCAGTCACCTGATTGGAATCTTCCATTTGAACTAATGTGCGATGCGAGTGATTATGCCGTAGGAGTTGTTTTAGGGCAAAGAAAGGAAAAGTTTCTTCATGCGATTTACTATGCTAGTAAAACCCTTGATCCTGCCCAAATCAACTATGCCACCACTGAGAAAGAACTTCTCGCCATTGTCTATGCCTTAGACAAATTTTGCTCGTACCTAATAGGATCAAAAGTTATTGTCTACACTGACCATGCTGCCTTGAAATATCTGCTTTCAAAGAAAGAGGCAAAACCTAGACTTATCCGATGGATCTTACTCCTTCAAGAATTTGATTTAGAGATCCGGGATAAGAAAGGAGCAGAGAATGTAGTCGTTGACCACCTCTCAAGGATAAGAGTAACTGAAATAGGATTACCAACGCCAATTAATGATTCGTTCGCTGATGATTCATTAATGGCATTTGCGAACTCTTCTCCTTGGTATGCTGATATTGCCAACTTCCTTGTCAGTCGCCAGCTACCCTCCGACCTTTCTTATAACCAAAGAAAGAGATTTTTGCATGATGCAAAATTCTTTGTTTGGGATGACCCCTATCTTTTCAAGCAGTGCTCAGATGGTCTGTACAGACGTTGTATCCCACAGTGGGAAGTAAAAGGAGTTTTAGAAGGATGGCACTCATCTACTTATGGTGGTCATCATGGTCCGTCCAAGATCGTAGCCAAAGTCTTACAATCCGGGTTTTTCTGGCCCTCGATGTTTAAAGATTCAAGAGACTTTGTTATGGCTTGTGATGCTTGTCAATGAATGGGTCATATATCCAAAAGACATGAAATGCCTCAAAACGGCATATTAGAAGTCGAGATATTCGATGTCTGGGGTATTGACTATCAAGGAAAATTCCCTTCTTCAAATGGAAATCGTTACATTTTAGTCGATGTCGACTATGTTTCAAAGTGGGTAGAAGCAATTGCCACCCCCACCAATGATGCTAGAGCTATGATACGACTATTTAAAAAGATCATCTTTTCGCGTTTTGGTGTACCCGGAGCCGTGATAACTGATCGAGGAACTCATTTCGGAGAAAAGCAGTTAAACACTCTGCTTGCCAAGTATGGTGTGTATCACAGACGAGGTTTAGCATACCACCCCCAGACCAGCGGTCAAGTAGAAGTTTCGAACAGAGAGCTAAAAAAAATTGTTCAAAAAGTAGTCTCGAAATCTAGAACCGATTGGAGTAATAAGCTCGATGACACCTTATGGGCTTATCGCACAGCTTTCAAAACCCCGATTGGAACATCTCCCTATCGGTTGGTTTATGGAAAGGCCTGTCATCTCCCCGTTGAGTTAGAGTACAAAGCTCACTGGGCTATCAAAGAACTCAACTTAGACACTAAGCTTAGCGCCGATAGACGACTTTTGCAACTCAATGAGCTAGAAGAATTTCGTTTGCAAGCTTACGAGAATTCTAGGATTTATAAAGAGAAAACGAAGCGTTGGCACGACAAGAGGATAATAAGAAAAGAATTTAATGTCGGTGACCAAGTACTTCTCTTCAACTCCCGTTTGAAAATTTTTCCGGGAAAACTTCGATCAAGATGGTCTGGACCATTCACTGTCACATATGTAAGCAAATACGGTTATGTGGAAATAATGACTAGTAATGGTGAAAAATTCGAGGTCAATGGACACCGATTGAAACTCTACTACAACAATTCCATTATCGGATGCTTAGATATTGTCTATCTAGAGCGTTAATCCCCAACCAGATGATTTCATAGGAGTATTCGTCGAGCGAGACGTTAAACCAGCGCTTCTCGGGAGGCAACCCGTGTTTCCTTTCTTTTTGCATTTTATTTTTGCTTTCCCTTTTTCGTTGTTTTGTTAGATTTCCTTTGCAGATGAAAGACTTTTTGAAGAATCTGTGAAGATCTTCCTTGTCAAAGTCCAAAAGACTAGCTTGGGGGATTTCGCGCTGACTAGTAAGCTTCACTCTCCTTTCATTTTTTTTTCCCTTTTTACCCTTCTTCCCATTGAGCATCTCGTTGCATATTTAGTCTTTGTGCTCACATTGAGGACAATGTGATGTTTAGCTTGGGGGAGGGATCGCATTTTCCCATTTTGCATTTTAGTTGTTTATACTTTTCAAATTTTTGAATAAGAGAAAAATCTAAAATTTTGAACATAATTGAATGCTTTTCATGCTCTTCTTGCTTGTTTACTATGCTATCATGTTACATTTCCCAAACTTAGAGCTTTCAAAAGATAATGATTCAATATTCATTGAATTGTGCACAGTAGGCATTGAATGAATCTATAGATGAGTACGCTTGATCTTGACACTTGGCAAGTTACATTTATTGTAAGGTAAAACCTCCTTAGGCTGGTTGATAAGTTAATATTTGTATGATTTTAACCCCCAATTTAGCTCGGTTTTGTTTGGTATTTGTGCTTTGTTAAGCCATTTTATGAGCTAATATCGTCTTCTAGGCGAATTCATGTGTTCTAACCTGTTTTGTAGGGAAAGTGACGTTTCTACGCCCTTCTTCTATATTCCCAAGCATTTGCCTAGAACCCGACGATTTGAAGAAGAAAGCTTGACCATGTCAAAGGTATTTCAAGAAGGTTCACTAATTCAAAAGAGAGAAGAAATAAAGACGATGTCGCAGTTGTAGGAAGAGCAATCAATTAGGCGGAAAAATTCATCGCTTTACATCAAACCCTATCAACAAACCCGATTGAAGAGGTCAAGGGGGATGATGGAAGTCAAGTCAAAGCAAAGGGAGATGAAACGTTAGTCAAAAGCTTCTAGATGACAACTTACGCGATCGGGTAAGTGTGTACCCGATCGGGTATCTCTGCTGTTTCGAGAAAAATGCTTCAACTTCCTATTTTTGTCCTATATGTTCAATGCTCGACCCCTTCCCCATGAAACCCTAATGCTAAATAAAGAGAGCTCCAGCCCCTCTTCTTAACACAACTCATCAAAACTCAAAACAATCCTCTTCACACAATTCTCTTCATACATTTCTCTTTAGTTTAGTCTTTCTAGTTTAGATCATTTTCTTCTTTTGTCTTTTGTTCTTAGTTTATTTCTGTCCATTTCACATCAAAACATTAGCTTAGATCAATAAGAATTTCAATCTTTGTAGTCTACTTTGTGTTGGAGCTAGTGTCCTCCACAGTTAGTGTGATAACAGCTAAGGTTCACAGGGTATACTTTGTATTATAATCAGTTGATTAACGTTTATCGATAACGGTTGGATTTGCTAGATAAGTTTGACGTTATTGTCATCAGGATGGCGGTGATCAACTGATCCAGTCAAAGTCACACCTATAGGATTTTGTGTTTGATGACGAGAGTGATTATTTGAGAAAATTATCATTGCATGTCTTTTCAATGAATAAAAGGTTAGTCGAGTATTTTGACCAAAAAGGTCGTCAATGTGATGATTGTGATACAATTATGTAATAACGATTAATAATGTTAGCTGGTAATTGAATATAAAATGTTATATTTAATCAATGTATATAATGTTGGTCTAAAATAAATATAAACTGTTATATTTAAGTTGGCGGATATGTATTACACGATATTATTATAGTGTATTGGTCCGGCATTACACGGTTTATGTAACGGTCCATTACTAGTAATAATTAGAATACATATTATATTATGTACATATTAAATGATATGATAACTGCCTAAATAGAGGTTGAGTGAAATAAGGAAACTAGGTTTTTTTCTTTGGCACTTGGATGTCACGGCTACAAGAAGAAAAAAAAAGAAAAAAAAACAAAAAACCTAATCACTACTCTAATCTCACGGCACACACAAAGAAAGAGGGAGAAAGAAAATTCTGATTTTGATCTCTGTCATTCATCTTCATATTTATCATCAATATACACACAAAATTAGAAGTAATTTTTGGGTATTCGTTCTACCACGACGAAGGCATTTCTTGAACCATCTTGGGTGTTACGATTAGGAGAATACCTACCACTACAACAAAAAAGGCATTTTGCGACGGATTTGTTGCGACGGAATTCATATCCGTCGCAAAATTGACTTTGCGACGGAATTTTTGATGTTTTGCGACGGTTGTTTTGCGACGGATTGCATTCCGTCGCAATACATCATTTTGCGACGGATTTTGCGACGGAAATTCCGTCGCAAGATGAA
>JAIUZE010013967.1:0-37833 GCA_022085475.1 Heliosperma pusillum
AAGTCTCCTATTCTTCCTCAACTGCTCCTAAATTCTAGGAAGCTGTTGTTGACTTGTTCCAGCTGCTGTTATAGTCCCTTCCTTTGACCCGTTCCTCCTCAGCGTTCTCCCTGGATGCTCTCCTACTCTTTCTCAACTGCTCCTCCTTTTGGGGAGTTAGTTTGTTGACCATGCTTTCCATGTCACCAATCCACTTCCTCCATGATGGACCACCCTTAACATGCCACATATTCAAGTAGGAAATTTGTAAATTTTGGCTATAACAATATCCAATAATGAAAAAATTATAATCGTACAGGTGATTATTATACACTTAAAAAGTTGAAGACAACAAAATTAGCAATGCTCTATAAATAAGTAAATCTCATGCCTAGGCATCATATGAAGAACCTTATTTTTTTTTGGTGTTATGAGGAGAGTATTGATTGAAGGTATGAAAAGCCAGTTTGGTGCACCAAACCTATCTTTCAAAACGTTCGATTCACAAGAAAAAGGAAACAACTTCTTAGTTTTTGGGTGCGGCTTTTGTGATTCCATTTTTCCCAACCTGTACCCATCGTATTAATTCTATAGATATGTAACTTTTCTAGTGTAGTTATAAACTTAAACGAGTTTGGCTTTTATGAAAACAATAGCGTCATCACACAAGTCAATATTATAACACCCACCTAAAAGAGAAAAAAAAAGTTGTAAGATAAATAAAATTGACTGTTGGCATAAAAAGAAGATAAAAAGTGAATTGTGTCATTAATAAAAGATTGTTGCTGATTATCGGTTGGTATTTGAGGGATAAAAAAAGAGGATAACTTATTTTAATATTAATGATGTTTTATAAGTTTTTAACGTCAAAAACTCACAAATGAACTTGAATTAATCAACTATCCCGTCGTATTTAACTACTTATTTACATTTGCTTCATTTGTGATGAGCATTCAATGACACGTACACAACTAATTGAATGCGAGGGAGTGCGATAGATATGTACTAACGCGTTCTATTTTCTCTCATCAAAAAGTATCCTTTCTATTCATGCTTATGAATAATCTATTTGTATATAATAATGTGTATAATGTAGTAACTTTTCGTTCTATACATCACCAAATACTATGGCATATTGGCAATTAACATCTCATTATTAATGTATAAAATTGTGCAGATTAGAGAATTACATCGATTGTATGACGTACAAAAGAAATTAATGGGACAGATGAATAAAGACACAGAACTCTCTGATTCTTTAGACTTGAGTATTGCTCAGTCCTTTACTAGTCATGATGGATCAAAACATCATCATCCTATCTCTGAGGGAATGAGTGAGAATCCTTCCTTTACTCTTGTTGATTATTTTGACGTCAAAACTCAAGCTCCCAACGACCATCCCTCGGCTTCGACCACTAGTAACCTCACGGACGACGACGGCAAAAATGAAGGTAAGACGGTGAATTTGACGTTGAGTATTGGATTTGGAGGTGAAAGCAGCAATGCAACTAGTCCATGACTCTTTGAATTGTCTCTATATTTAAACATGTTATAGACATATAGCTTAAAGTAAGTATATTTGTAAAACCTTTTTTATTAGACATCGTTTTAAATGATAATTTTGTTACTCAAATTTTTATATATTTTACAAAATTTAATGTTAAGTTATAATTGAAGTTATCCGCTGCATAATATGAAGAAAAATTATTTTTAATAATGTGAAATAAAAAAAATAATTTTGTTACTTACTAGAAAGAGAATCGAAATTGCAACATGTAATAATCAAATTACTCTAGAATTTTGTTAACAAACTGTATACAATTATCGTTATCAAGAATCATTTCTGGATGAAGTTCACTCTATGATGCAGAGTAACTCAGTAATGTGGGATATTCTTTAAGGAGATTTCAAAGATAATCGAAATTCCATAGACTGACCTATTTTTATGATGGTGGGTCCGGAGTCGGCCCACCGGGTAGTAGCATCCATATTGAAGAAAGTACCTCCATAGCTTTGAAATAAGGCAATTGCGTTCAAGTATTCACCACCATGATCGGATCGTAGGGCTTTAATCTTTTTATTCAATTGGTTTTCTACTTCATGTTGAAATTCTTTGAATTTTTCAAAAGCATTACTTTTGTGCCTCATCAAGTAGACATATCCATATCTACTCAAGTCGTGGGTAAAAGTAATGAAGTAGTGATAACCACCTCTAGCTGGGATAGTTATTGGACCGCACACATTCGTATGTATAAGGCCTAATACTTCACTTGCTCGTGTCCCTTTTCCCGTAAAAGGAGCACGAGTCATCTTGCCTAGAAGACAAGATTCGCATACACCATAAGATTCGCAATCGAATTGTTTGAGTACTTTAGATTAAACAAGTCTCTTTATGCGTCGTTCGTTTATGTGCCCTAAACGACAATTCCAAAGGTATGATTGATTAGGTTCACCTGTTTTGAGCTTCTTGTTTTCTACATGATAGACCTCTTTTGCAATATCTAAAACATAAATACCTCCAATAGAAATGGCCTCGCCATAAACCATTTCATTAAAAGCAAAAGTACAACAATTGTTCTTAATGCAAAAAGAAAAACCTTCCATGTCTAACACGGAAATGGAGATAATGTTCTTGGTAAGAGTTGGAACATAATAGCAATTATTTAAATACAACTCTACACCATTAGGCAAAAGAAGAACGTAGGTGCCCACGGAAACTGCGGCTACCTTAGCTCCATTTCCCATGCGCAGGTCCACGTCACCCTTGGCTAGTGCTTGCACGTCCCTCAGCCCCTGTACATGATTACAAAGGTGAGAACCACAACCGGTATCAAATACCCAAGAAGATGTACTAGCAAAGTTAATATCTATCATATAGAGTGGTGAAAGAATTTTACCTGACGTTGTCACACAACCGTCTTTCTTGTCTTTCAAGTACTTGGGGCAATTGCGTTTCCAATGCCCTTTGCCATTACAATAATAGCAATCCGCCTCCGCGTTTTTGTTGACCTTGGGCTTGGCCTTATAAAAGACCTTGCCCTTTCCCTTGCCGGATTTCTTGAAAAGAGTCTTACCCTTTCCCTTGTCCTTCGTCACCCCAAGGTTCATGTTCTTCATTTTCATGGAAAGAACATCCTTGGGTTCACTCCCACTAGCCTCCATGTCCCTCTCCGCTTGGGTGAGGAGTGCATGGAGTTCATGAAAACTCTTGTCCATGCCATTCATGTTATAGTTCACCCTAAATTGGGTGAACTTAGGTGTGAGTGAATGAAGGATCTTACCCACCACCAATTGCTTCGGAAGTTTGCACCCTAGACGCTCTAAGGTGTCCGCGTGCTCAACCATTTTGAGCACGTGTGGGCCAACTTTTTGGCCCCTTTGAAGCTTAGTGTCAAAGAATTTTGTAGCCGCCTCATATTGGAGAATTTGAGGAGCTTGCGAAAACATCGAAGTGATCCTCGTGAATATCGCATATGCATTGAGAGAAATCAATTGGAGTTTGAGTTTGGGTGAGATTGACCAAATCAAGACATTCTTGACGTCATTAGCAACCTTTAAATAAAGGTCATATTCGGCTCGAACCACCGCGGACGATTTTTGCGCGGGTTCGGTTGGGGGCTCTTCGACCAAGTAGCGAAGCACGTTATCGGATAACGCGGCGCTCTTGATCGTTGACTCCCATTCAACGAAGTTACTTCCGTCATCCTTTAGGACACACTTGTCCATGACGGATCTCAACCATGAGTCCTTACCCAAGGTTGCAACGTTTGATGATGTCGACATTTTGCGAATATGGTAACTACAACAAAAAGAAATATATAAACATTCATTGTTAATTTACTTGAAAAACATTTTAACAAGTTTAGCATTCATATAATGACCTCTCACTAAATTATATAAATGATTCCAAGACCCATTTTTAAATAAAAAATAGTCATCGCATGCTACCTTTATCTAGAAACGGTAAGTCATTACTTGACTAATTCTACCCTTAGAACTCTTGGTTGACGGATTTCAACTAAATCCATCTCCTAGTCCCAAGATAACGTTTATCTCGTTGAGTCCAATCCAATTTTAGCTTGTGATCGTATCACCCTACTTACCCGAGGTAAAAAGGGACCCACGAGCGTGGTAGCCCTAATGAACACGGGATTCATAGGTGTTATTAATTGGAAAGGCTAATCTCAATTTTTTTTTTTTTAAATATGTGAGATATCTTGTCAATTTAGTTATTAATTCCCTATAAGTGAACTAAGTCGGTGAATTGTGAATAACGTTGAATTGACAATAACGGTAAATAAAATGCATGTGTGACGATTTTGGCATGAGCGGAAATAAAGCAAGCAACCAAGCAACAATAAAATCCTAGTATGGCCACCTAGCTAATCAAATTAACTAGATAATTACAAATTCGGAAACCAACTCCTTGGTCCCTTGCCTCTTCATTTGGAACACCTTCCAAAATGGCACCGTCTTGAGGGAGTCACCGGTCTTCATAAAAATAATTACAAATATACAAATATACAAATTCCTATTATACATTTATTCTATAAAATAAAATTATTAAATTATACAAACCGGCTATACAAGATCGCAATAAAATTACAACCAAACCGTTATTCCCTTATCATTACTGGTATAACTATAACAAATACTAGGCCATACTTAAGGTTTAAAAAAAACAAATTTGCATAAATTATTAAATAAATACATTCATTCATTCCACCATAAATAAAATAATTGCTTCAAGCCAAATCGTCCTAATTCCTTCATGCTCATTGTAGCTCGATTTTTTTCCCGGGATTTATTGATTTTTAACCATTAAAAATCACTATCAACATTTAAATCGCATTTAAATTGAAAATAATTAACTAAACTGATTTAGAACTCAAAATTAGTCACTAATAATTTTGTTGGTCATTAATTAGATCGATTTGATTTCATTTGCTAAATATTACGGTTTAATCATAACAATTATGAAATAAAACCAAAATAAAATATAAACATCATAAAATTTGAAACCAAAAATTTTGTACATTCTGTAACAATTCCAGGAAATATAAAAATAAAAAAAATTTGCTCAAAAAATTTAAATTAATTTTATGAACAAATAGCTTTGTATTTAATGGTTTTATCAAATAAAAACATTAGATATAGTAAAACAGTGAAACAAATTATGACATTTCACCAAGAGTATCAAAATCAGAATGTTAAATGTAAAAAAAATTTTCAAGACCAGAAATGGACGTTTCAATTTTATGAACATTATAATCTCATATTATCGACTTGTATCGTATAAAAATCAATGAACATGCAATACATAAGTAAAATTCACGAAATTTTACATACAATATGTAAGAAATGCATGTGAGAATTCATGTAAGAATTCATGTCTATAATCAACATGCAACTATTTTAGTTAACTTTTAACTCATTAAAATGGCCATGTTAACTCGGTTTAAACTGCCAAAAATCAAAATAATAGCAAATTTAATCCTAAAATTCACGAAATTTAACCACATAACATTGTGAGGTCAGTAGGTATTACATGACACAAAAACAATTGTCAGAATCAATATTTTAACTCAAAATTTTTGATTTATTAGTTATCTTATAACTTTAATAAAAATGTCCAAAATGAACATGCATGCTACAAGCTAGCTCTGATACCACATGAAAGTCCATAGACCTTAATTAGACTCTTCTAATTAGTTTCTAAATTACTTGTTAATTTAGTATTTAATGATCTATGTAACATGCATGCAAATATAAAGACATTTATATAAGAGAAGAAATTTCCTCACATTGATATGGAAAATATAAGGGCACAACAAGAACTCCTTCTTGTTGTTCTTGAGCTAATAATATGGATGAATACAAGTAATCCCCAAAGTAGAAGATCTCCTCTAAGTTGCACCAAGATTAACCCAAATAATCTACCCTTATTATTAACTAGATAATAAGATAGATATTATTCTACTAATATTATGACTATATTACTACACTAGTAATACTTAGTAAATATTAGTATTTGAGAGTTTTAGTGAGAAGATGAGGTTTTTGAGAGAAGTAAGAAAACAAGCACAAAATGAAGTAGTAAAAAAATGAACACAATTGCTCATTTTATAGGCCATGAGGCCGGACCACATTGTCCAAAAATGGACTATTATTTTGTTTAATTTGATCACATGCATTAGAGTGGAGTGTTGTAGAACAAGTGATGATTATATTCTACTTGTTATGTCACTTTCAATTAGTAACTAAAGAGTGTAAACAAGAGCAAAAATCATCACCATGTAACTACATCATAACCGGCCATGTTGGCCTAGTTGGATCAATTTTGATTTTTGATATTTGTCTCACAAATACTTATTGATCATATGGTTAATTATCTTGTATAATTAAGTGTTAATTTGATCATATAACAATTATATGACTCAATTAAATAAATAATATGTACTTAACATTTTAAGTAATATTTTACCATTATATCAATATATAATGGGTCCCACAATGCTTAGTTAATTTATTTTACAACTCCTTGTAAATATAATTAACTAATTACCTCTATCTCAAAACCTCAACTAATTTAGTAATTTAACGATTAATTACTAAGTTAAATCTTATTTAATCGTATTAAAATAAGATATTAATTTATTAGTCAATTATCGCATAATTGAAAAATAAGCTTAATCGAATTTGAGTTCTTAACTCAATTTCTAACAATTAACTCTCGTACATATCGAATATATGTAATGTACTAATTAACTGTATCGTATACAAATAATTAGTTATTATTTGGATTTTATCCTTTAGGTGTGACTGAAAGGGATCAGTTGATCACCGCCGTCAAACGACAATAACGTCAAACTCTAGTCAGCCAACCGTTATTGATTTACGTTAATCAACTGACTAATCATATATATATAGTCAATAAATATCCCAATTATATTCCTTAATAAGATTTATTATGTGGCGCGCTATTGTGGAGGACACCTAGTCCAACATTAATGTCATTTATTTAACTTTTAATGCAAGTTGTACCTAGTATGGCCTAGATTATTTTAATCGGTATTAGCCATAATGTAAGGGAATACCGATTCGGTTGTAATTTTATTTGCGATCTCGTGTCGCCGTTTGTAATAAATTAATTTCATTTTCTAGATCAAATGTATAATAGGATTTTTTTATGTTTTTTTTTTGTAATTAATTATTATGAAGACGGAGATTCCCGAAGTCGGTGTTCCAAAAGACGGTGCGTTTTTGGAACGTGTTCCATGAAGAGGCAAGGGGCCTAAGAGTTGGTTTCTGATTTTGTAATTGTCTAATTAATTAGATTAGCTAGGTGACCATACTAGGATTTATTATTTGCTTGCTTTATGTTTTTTCCGCTCATGCCAAAATCGCCAACATGGATTTTTATTTTTTTCGATTGTCAATTCAACGTTATTCAAAATTCACCGATTTAGTTCACTTATAGGGAATTAATAACTAAATTGACAAGACCTCTCACATAACTTAAAAGAAATTGAAATTTAGCCTTACCAATTGAAGCACCTATGAACTCCGTGTTCATTAGGGCAATCAAAACGTGGACCCTTTTTACCTCGGGTAAGTAGGGAGATACGATCACACGCCTAAAATAGGTTGGACTCAATGCGATAAGCGTTATCCCGGGCGTAGTCAAAATGTGGTAGAAATCCCTCGACCGAGAGTTCTAGGGGTAGAATTAGTCAAAATGTTGACTTACCGTTTGTTACATAAAAGTGGCATAACGTGTTCATTTTTATCTAAAATGCGGGTCTCGGAATCACTTATATAATTTCGTTAGGGGTCATTATATGAGTGACTTGTTAAAATTGTTTTACAAGTGAATTATATATAAGCAATGAATGTTTATTTTCAGTTAATATACGCGCAATGACAAATATTTTATTATTCTACAAACTTGTAAATCCGTTCAAATCGTGGAAAAGAGTTTCCATTAATTTATACGGTATCATTTTTTATTGCGATTTAAATCTCCGTAGTTAAAGACAAAATGAATTTTTCCTTTTGATCCTCATATTCACCATTGCAAATGTCTCTTATGAAGAGTATACGAATATGTCACACTTTGTCAAAATCATTTTGAAATTATTAAAATGATGTCTTCTTATTACAATGGTGCATCAATCTTTTTGCTTCAAAGAAAATATTTGTATTTTTGGTATGTCGTCATAATGCTCCTTATCGAGGCTTACCTCAAAAGAGCCCAAATCAGTTGGGACGACTAGGTTAATCGATTTATTTGAAATCGTGAATAATCAAATACCGTAGACACTTCATGAAAGGTTTATCCTTATTGAAGGTAAAAACATGAATGAAATGAAGAATAGTCTTTATAATAATTCTAATCTACTTGTCTGAGTAGAGATTCATGAAAATGTGTGGTTGCTCTAAAAGGGATATTTTGTTCGTAATTGTTAAGAATAAGACGAGGTTCAAGAATAGGTTGGCACGATGTTGGCACAAGGCGAGGGAAAAAGGCAAGACTATTTTGAATAGCAAAGTCAAACCCAAGCAAGGTGTCGAACCCAACTTTTGATGATTCTATTAATACAATGTAAGACACTCGAAAAGAATCTGCCCCAAGTTTTTGGAGAAATAGAAATTAGGTGTACTACACCTAAAAGTACTTTCATCCATAATATCTATATGATCGACGTTTATTTTGCTAAATGCAATTTTTGGGTATTAGATACCTATTATGGTTCTCATCAATGTATTCAATGCATATAATAATAATTCTTGTGACGACTAGCCATGATTAAAATGTCGACCTACAAGGAAAATATAACTATTGTAGTTTTATTTCTATAGAGACATATAAAAGTAATAATGTGATTAATCTAGTTTTGGATTTAAAGGTATACTTTAATAAAAGTGATTACGTACATGACCTCTAAATAAGAATATATATAGTATCAACCTTAGTGTACGACACAAGTGTTTTCACTTTTGTGGATGGAACAAGCGTTGTATCTTATTATGCCTATACTTGGTCAATGATTATCTCATATCAATCAAAGGTAATTATATTCTTGACCTAAACTAGAATTTACTTGTCATATAGATTGTAAAAGGCTCAAAATTGGTGACCCAGATTTAATCTTAATTCTGGATTGTGTATCACATAAGAGAATAGTATTGACTAGTACCCCTAAAACATTTGATTTTCGAATCTTATGGTGTGTGCGAATCTTGTATTTAAGGCAAGATGATTCGTGCCCTTTTTATTGAAAAGGAAATCGAACTAGTGAGTTATTGGCCCTATTACATAAGGATATGTGTGGTCCAATAACAAACACAACCAGAGATGGTAATGACTACTTCACTTTATTTACCGACGACTTAAGTAGATATTGTGTTTGATTCTACTTAATGAGGTGCTTAGAGAAATCTTTGAAAAGTTCAAAGAGCTTCAATGTGAAGTAGTTAACCACCAAGAGTATTAGACAGTGGACTTACGACCAAATCGTAACAAGAAATATCTAAGTATTGACTTTGATTTTCACCCAAAGTATTGTGAAATAGTTTCACGAGTTAGTTTCTCTAACACACATTATGAGATAAGGTGTTGTTAAATAGAGAAACAGAACCTTATACGATATGATTTTCTCTTTGTCAAGTCACAGTGAGCCACTTGACTAACTTTGGGCTTTTATTATTTTGTCTGCTATTTCTTTTCCCACCATATTAAAGCACATTTAAAAAAGTCTGATTTTATTCCATATACAATATAAATGGATAACGTACCTAATTTGTAAGTTATCCGTATGAAACAAGTGCTCAATAATCCTAAATTGAGCACAAGAACAAAGCGTTTGTGACTCGTGATGCTGTCTTTCAATAAAAATACGATTATTTCTTGATAAGACAGAGTGGGACAAAATGTTTCAAGAGCCACAAACTGAGCATATGGCCCAGAAAAGGTTTCCTTATTACTTGTTCAGAAATTGTTTCTTCGGAACCTAGGAGGTCAGGTGAATTTTATCAGTCCTTGATAGTGATGAATTCGTATTACTTTTAGAAAGTGACTAACCTCTGACTTATAAAAGACTTTTTTCTAGTCCCAACTTCATGCTGTGGCTTAGAGTCATGCGATTGGTAATGGACTCCATGCGCGATGGTCAAGTATGTGACCTGGTAAATTTTATTTGAAGAATTAAGACCTCTTCAGTGTAAATTGATTTTTAAGATCGAAATTTGCATGGATGAACATTAAAAGGTTTTCAAATATAAATTGGTAGGCAAAGAGTTTTGCACCAACCTTAATTCTTCGATCCATTCGAATATACTTAGCGATTACAGCATTTCATAATAGTATGATAACAATTGGATCTCTAGAACCACCTTCATGAATACGATTCTAGAAGAGGTAGAATATTTTATATCCACCTGTGGGTTCGTAGATCCTAATTATCCTAAGTTAATTTTGCAAGCTTAAGAGGATGTCTTAAGTAAGCAATAAAGAGTTGGAATTAGTGTGACAATCATGTCATAATATATTTCTCGATATCTCGAGGAATTATGTTGATACATAAAGTTTAGTGGGAGTAATATGATAATCATCAGTCTTGTATCGGACAAGTGGGAGATTGTTGGAGTAAGTGTCCTCTACAATAGTGCATTTATATAATAAATCTCATTTGGAATATACGTGGCATATTTAGTATATTTTGATACTCCACGTCAGTATGACTAGAGTTAGACGTTATTGTCGTATGACGGCGGTGATCAACTGATCCCTTTAGGTCACACCTATAGGATGAAACCCCAAATAGTAGAACTAATTATTTGTATATGATACAATTAATTAGCGCATTACATATATTTGATATGTACGTTTAGTTACGAGAGTTATTTATTGGAAATTGAGTTAGGAACTCATTCCACTTAAGTTTATTAGTCAATTATACGATAACTGACTGAATAAATTTTACGTCTTATTTTAATACGATTAAATAAGATTTAATTTAATGATTAATCGTTAATTCATTAAATTAGTTGAGGTTATGCATATATTTTGAGATAGAGGTAATTAGTTATTTAAATTGGATTTAGGATATGCAAATAATTCATTGTGAGTTCGTAAGAATGGTGTGTTCATTACAATCATAGATCAGATGGTCTGCAGGCTTTTAGGCGATTTACTAGGTCTTAATCCACCATGTCACGCTTTGTCTATTCAATTCTCGTATGTCTACCTTGGAAAAGAATTCCATACTAGTCAATGATTTTGATCAGGAATCGTCAACTATTGTTAAAGTCCAAACATGCATAGACACAATGTTTTAAAGGCACAATTTCTTTTATCCAATTATCATCTTTTAATCAATCTAACATGGCTACCCTACACCCTAGAAAGGTGACTACTCACTCATGATAATGTTTATGTCTTAGATGATATTAACAATGAAAACTAGGATAGACATGTTTAGTTGGTTTTGACAATAATTTTAGACTCTCTATGTGGCGATAATAACGACGCTATTTGACAATCTAAGAAATGAAATTACGATTATAACAACATGAAAATGAATCTAAATGATATGAATAGAAAATAACAATCAAATGGAAAACAATGAAGGACAATAAACAAAGGATAAATTAGAAGTACCTAGGTGACGATCAACAACGAAAGCGATAACAATAATAGAAATCCCTTGCATAGAATAATCGTACCTTGAATTACAACTCTTGAACCCAACAAACTAGATCACAAAGATTGAAATTCTTATTGAACTAAGCTAATGTTGTGATAAGAAATGGACAGAAATAAACTATGAACTAAAGACAAAAGAAGAAAATGATCTAAACTAGAAAGACTAAAAACTAAAGAGAAAATGTAAGAAGAAAAGAGATGTTGTATGGATGATTGTGTGAGTTGTGTGTCTTGAGAAGAGGGGCTGGAGCATCTATATATAGCATTAGGGTTTCATGGAGAAGAGGTCGAGCATTGAACACATAAGACAAAAATAGGAAGTTGAAGCATCATGCTCGGATCAGCAGGGATACCCGATCGGGTACACACTTACCCGATCAGGTAAGTGGACATCTAGAAGCTCTTGACTAACGTTTCATCTTCCATTGCTTTGACTTGACTTCTATCATCCCCCTTGACCTCTTCAATCGGATTTGTTTATAGGGTTTGATGTAAAGCGATGAATTCTTCCGCCTAATTGATTGATCTTCCGACAACTAAGAAACCGTCTTTACTTCTCTCTTTTGAGTTAGTGAACCTTCTTGAAATGCCTTTGACATGGTCAAGCTTGCTTCTTCGAATCGTCGGGTTCTAGGCAAATTCCCGGAAATATAGAAAAAGGGCGTAGAAACGTCACTTTCCCTACAAAACAGGTTAGAACACAGGAATTCGCGTAGAAGACGATATTAGCTCATAAAATGGCTTAACAAAGCACAAATGACATACAAAACCGAGCTAAAATGGGGGTTAAAATCATACAAATATTCACTTATCATATGCCTTAAGCTCCTATAGCTTTGATCTTCTTTCTTGTTATTGTTGTTAGCTATGATAAGACTAAAACACACAATTACATGCATATGATATATCAAGTAATGCGCATTATCAAGGAAACACATGTCATTATTAAAACTATAAAATAGGTTTAAAAATTGGCCTTCCCTTCCTTGTACTTGCTGGAGAAGTTGAATGATTGTAGGTATTCAACCCACTTGGCATGCATGGCACTTAGCTTATGTTGGCCATTGATGTACTTCAAGGCCTCATGATCTGAGTGAAGCACAAAAAGGCTTTGGTTTGAGGTAGTGGCTCCAGTACATTAGGGGTCTCACTAGGGCATATAATTCCTTATCATAAGTGGAATAGTTCACCTTAGCTCTACTAGGCTTCACACCAAAGAAAGCATCATGGTTTCGGCCCTGAATAAGCACTGCTCTAATTCCCACTCCACTAGCATCACACTCTACCTCAAACTGCTCATCAAAGTCAGGCAGAGCTAGGATGGGTGCTTCACATAACTTCTTTTTAATGAGTTTAAAGGCTACTTGTGCTTGCTCATTACATTTGAACTCACCCTTCTTAATGCCTTCTGTTATAGGGACCATGATGGTGTTGAACCCTTGGATAAACCTCCTGTAAAAGGAAGCTAGGGCATGGAATCCCCTAACTTCAGTAATGTTCTTTGGAGTAGGCCAAGATTTGATTGCTACAATTTTGGTCTTGATCCACAGAGATGCCTTGGCAGAGATGACATGCCCTAGGAACTTGACCTTCTCAGCCATGGAGGGGCATTTTCCCAATTTCCCAAACAGTTTGTGTTCCCTCAACTTCAAACATAACATCCTCAAATGGTTCAAGTGATCAGATTTGGTCCTGCTGTAGACTAAGATGTCATCAAAGTAGTTTATAATGAATTTTACCATTTAAGGCCTCCATACTTCAGTCATGAGCCTCATAAATGTACTGGGGGCATTTGAAAAGCCAAATGGCATAACCATCCATTCATACAGCCCATGCTTTGTTTTGAATGCTGTTTTCCATTCATCTCCCTCCCTAATCCTCACTTGGTGGTACCCATGCCTGAGATCTATCTTTGAGAATAGCCTGGCTCCACGAATTTCATCTAGCATATCATCTAATATGGGAATAGGAAACCTTTACTTGACAGTAATGTTGTTAATAGCTCTACCGTCAATGCATATTCTCCAAGATCCATCCTTTTTGGGGACTAGAGGAGCAGGCACAGCACAAGGGCTCAATGATTCTCTGACAAAACCGTTTGACATCAGCTCCTCTATCTGCCTTTGTAATTCTTGAGAGGATTTGGGATCACTCCGGTAAGCTGGCTTCTTAGGCAGCATAACACCTGGCTGGAGGTATATCTGGTGCTCTATGCCTCTTAAGGGGGCAATCTTGATGAAAGCTTCTTTGGTAATACATCTGCAGGGATATCAGCTGGTTCCTCTACTTGTTTGGATAGTAGGTAGAACACAAGCTGCTCCTGTTGAACCTCTTTTAGCATTGCTGCCTCTTTGAGGAAGAGGACCTCCTTAGGGCCACTAGTAGTTGGACTCCCACAGTCTTTGGTGTTTGGAGGTAAAGGTGTAAGGATTATCCTTTGACTCGCATGCCTAAAGATATACACATTACTCTTCCCCTTATGCAATGCATCCTTGTCAAATTCCCATGGCCTCCCTAGTAATAGATGACATGTATCAACTGGTAGCACATCACTGATCACCTCATCTTTGTACATACCTCCAATGGAGAAGGGTACCAGGCATTGTTGATCAACCCTCACTTCAGCACCCTTGTTGAGCCAGCTGAGCTTATATGGGTTTGGATGGGGTGTAGTCTTCAAGCCAAGCTTGACAACCAGGGTTACAGAGGCTACATTTTTACAACTCCCCCTATCTATTATCAATTTATAGACCCTTCTCTGAATGGTACACCTGCACCTGAAGATTAGTGATCTCTAGTCTTCCTTCAGAGGTTGATGCCGAGAGTGCATAACTCTCTAGAGGACAACGTTGTGACCAGTGTCTGGTGGTGCCACTAATAAGGACGTGTCAGCTTCATCCTCTTTCTCACTCATCTTCTCCTCTTGCTCATATTCAATGAGCCCTTCCTTCTCCCACTCCATAACTTCCACTGTAGTTAAAGCTCTTTTTGAAGGAAAGTCTCTTTTGAAATGGTCATAGCCCTGACATTGATAGCACTACCTTTTTTCCTCTGGGAGTGTGAGGGTGGTCTATTGTACCATATGGGCTTTACGCTTGTCCAAGGGGTTCCTATTGCTAACTGTAGGGACCCTAGGACTCTCTCCAATTCTTACCCGAATGTAAGGTGTAGTTACACCAAGCTTGGTGTAAGATTTGGTTGTTTCTTTCCCCATCTTTTCAACTCTAAGGGACAGGTTAACCACATCATCAAAGGACCTTTTAATCTTGTTAGCAATATTGTAGTTTAGACCTCCCAAAAACCTAACAATTCTTTGCTCAGGCTTTTTAGTAATGTCATACTGAGGGTAAGATGCTCAAACTCCCTTAAATATGACTCAACAAATTTCTCATTTTGTTTCAGTTTAGACAATTTAATGAACAAATATTGAGTATAATCCTTAGCAACAAATTTATCCAACAAATTCTTTTTCAGTTTTAACCAAGACTTAATGGGTTCCTTGCGTTCCCTAGCCCTTAGACTCTTCATAGTCTCATACCACAGGAAAGCATACCCTTTAGCTTCTGAATAGCTACTTTGAAAGCTTTAGCATCATTGTATCCTTTATACTCAAAGACTCTTTCTATGTCCCTAAGCCATTATAGTAAGTCATCAGGGTTTAAGCTACTAGAAAACTCCAGAATGTCTACCTTGAGGTGTTTATCAGTCAGCCTGTCGACTGAAGCTCTGCTCCTGGTAGATTCATCTGAATCATAATGCTTTTCCTATTCAGGTAGTCTACCTCTGCCTCCTGGTGGTACATGGCCTCTTGGTCTCCCAAGACCTCTGCCTATTCCTCCACCAATCATCTGATTCCCTATGATCTCATCTAAGGCTCTGGTTAGGGTGGTAACAGCACCAGCCAAATCCTCCATCCTTGATTCCAGTCCTGCTATTCTCTCTTCACTCATTAGGCTGTTTTTGTATTTTCAAATATAGTTTGGTAAGATGAACTCACAATAAGATGAACCTAAGCTTTGATGACCATTAGGAACACCAAACTAGGGGTTAGAACTGGAAACAAGAAGCAAACACAACAAGACACACAAAAGAGAGAACCCTGACTTTAAGACTATCAAGACTAGCACAGATAGACCTAAACGCAGTGAGTCTTAAGCTTAATTCAGTCACTAAGACTAGCAGAAGTGAAAGTATTAAGCCCAGGCCAACAAACGAAGACTAGCACAAGTTTGGTGAGGGTTTTAGCTAACCAAGACTGGCACAGGTTAACAAGCAATAGAGTAAATACTCCAAGTTTTCATTTAATCATATTCTGAGTATTACATAGGGCAAAAGGCTCTTTCTATAAAGCATTACAAAGAGATCTCTATCACCGGATTAAAGTTACATCTAAGCGTTTGAAATAGCCTTACAATGACTACAAAATAGATGCACAAAAGTCTCCTAATGAGACGAGCTGAAATGGACTGCAATGTCTTCAGAAAAGTTGCTGCAAAAGTAACATTGTCTCTTTCCTGAAATGGCAATGTTGTTCAGAGCTTGTAGCTGCTTGGTCTGGCTGTTTTTTTCTAATCATGGGCCTTTGAGAGGGACTAGTATGACCTTCTCGAGGACCTTATTAATGCTAAGACTTGTCACGCAAAATGAAGATGCCTTTGGGTGGATTGCTTGGCCTTTGTGGCTGACTGGTTTCCTGTTGTGACCCTTGAACTTGTAGGCTGTTTTAGGTGGACTTCTAGGAACATTTAGGAAACGTTTTCTAGACTTTTAGCTAGCTAAGGACGTCAACTAGATGGGAAAAGGAGTTGGATCCCTTGATTGGATAGTTGCCTTAGGATATCTAGCTTGGAACCCTGTTCTGCCTGAATTGCTTCTTCCTGGACTGGCAGAATGGAATTGATCTTGTGAATCTGAATGGTGCTGCTTGTGCTGGTGTCTTGACATGTTCTTGTGAGGATTCTTGGTATCCTTGTGGTGCTGAGCCCCTGGCCCTTGCTTCACCATAGGTGACACCTTCAGAAGGACTTCATCACCAATCTTAAGCTCAACATCCCGCCGATGTAGATCCGCATAACTCTTCTGCTGATCCTGCGCCGCCCGCACCTTTTGACGAAGCAACTTGACTTGCTCGATCATGTCCTGAACCATATGGGGTCAAAGAACTACCACTTCAGAACTCTCATCCCAACAAACTGGACTCCTACATCTTCTCCCATATAAGGCCTCGAACGGTGCCATTCCAATGCTAGAATGATAGCTGTTACTGTAAGAAAACTCTATCAAATCAAGCCTATCTTCCCAAATCCCACCAAAGGACAAAACACAAGCTCGCAACATATCCTCTAGAGTCTTGATCATCCTCTCAGTCTGGCCTTCTGTCGTAGGATGAAGTGTTGTGCTTATCTTCAATATCGCCCCCATCAATTCTTGCAGTTCCTTCCAAAAGTTAGAAATAAACCTTGCATCACGGTCAGAAACGATATCAAAGTGTATCCCATGAAGCTTCACCACATGCTTCCTATATGCCAATGCAAGCTCAATCTTACTCCAGGTATCTTTCATAGGCATAAAATGTGCTGATTTAGTCAACCGGTCCACTATCACCCAAATCATGCTATTTCCCTTCTGCGATCTTGGAAGTCCCACCACAAAATCCATGGATATAGACTCCCACTTCCACTCCGGCACTTCCAAGGACGGAATCTTACCCCGCGGTTGCCTTTGCTCTCCTTTGACCCGGTGAGATACCAAACATATAGCCACAAAATCAGCTACCTCTTTCTTCATCCCTGGCCACCAGAAATTATTCTTCAGATCCTTATACAACTTATCCCCACCCGGATGAACCGAATAAGGAGTACAATCAGCTTCAGTCAAAATCAACTTCTTCAAATCTGGATCACTCGACACACAACAACGCCCCTGAAACATCAGACGCCCGTCACCATGACTCAAGAACCTAGAAGTAGTACTATCCTCTATTCCCTTCCTCCACTGCTGAATCTTAGTTTCCTCTAACTGCTTCCTCCTAATGCTATCATATAACTCCGACTCAATCATCAGATCACTAACAACATCTCCCTTCCGAATCACATGGATCCCCATTTTTGTTACCTCATCCCCCAGACTCATCAATGACATCGCTCTGCACAAGGAATGTACACTCTTCTGGCTCAAGGCATCAGCAACTACATTAGCCTTCCCCTCATGGTAGATGATCTCCATGTCATAATCCCCAATAAGCTCCATCCACCGCCGCTACCTCATATTCAGCTCCTTCTAGGTATAGATATACTTCAGACTCTTGTGGTATGAAAATACCTTAAAACTGGCACTATACAAATACTGCCGCCAAATCTTCAGTGCGAACACTACTGCTCCCAACTCAAGATCGTGAGTAAGGTAATTCTCCTCATAAGGTTTCAGCTGTCTCGACGCATATGCAACCACCTTCCCATTCTGTTGGAGTAGGTGTCCTCCACAATAGTGCGCCACATAATAAATCTTATTATGGAATATAATTGGGATAATTATTGACTATATATATGATTAGTCAGTTGATTAACGTAAATCAATAACGGTTGGCTAACTAGAGTTTGACGTTATTGTCGTTTGACGGCGGTGATCAACTGATCCCTTTCTGTCACACCTAAAGGATGAAATCCAAATAGTAACTAAATATTCATGTGAGATCAGATAAAAATTTCAAGGCCAGAATCAACATGCAACTCTTTTTAGTTAACTTTTAACATAAAACATGCATATTAACATGATTTAAAGGCCATAAATCAAAATAAATAGCAAACTAATCCCTAAAATCATCAAATTTGACCCCAACCATTTTACGGTCAGTAGGTATGCATGCAAATCAAAAATTTTGTGTAAACCATTTTTAACATAAATTTAAAATTACCCAGTTTATCGTATAACTCGATTTTAATGCTTAAAATCAACGTGCATGTAACAATTGAGCTCTGATACCACATGAAAGTCCTAGACCTATAATTAGACTCCTCTAGTTAGTTCATTTAATTACATTAACTTAATGATTTAGGATCTAGTTATCATGCATGCAAATATAAAAGCATAAAAGAAAATATAAGACGAAAACATCCTTACATTGGGATTTTTCGGTTAATAAGGCCACAATAAGAACTCCTTCTTATTGTTCTTGAGCATGTAATTAGTGGATGATCCTCCATAAAACAACCTCTAAAGTAGAAGGTCTCCTTCTTGGATCACCTAAGATTAAACCCAAATAATCTTAACTTATTATTAACTAGATAATAAGTAAGAATTAATACTACTAATATTATTGTATTACTACACTAGTAATATGACATGAATATTAGTTTGCATGTGAGTTTAAAGAGATGTTGGAGGTTTTTAGAAAGAAGAAGAAAATAAGCATAAGAATCAAGTGGAAAAATTGAACAACTTTTGTTCTATTTAATGGCCTTTTGGCCGGCACCCTCTAGCCCCAAAATGGTGATTTACTTCTTATTTTATTCACATGCATAATGGTAGTGTGACACCCTCAAAAATCGCGGAAAAATTAAACACGTAATTTCTAAATAAAAACTGCATGGATATGTTTGTAATAGGTTCATTTGAGTAAAAACCTGTAATTTTTAAAACCTGAACCTGTTATAAAGATATCCTAATAGAAGGTGTCAAAACATGCAAGGTCTAAACAAACTTATTTACATAACCATCGCTATAAATAGCGGAGAACAAAATGATACAAAACAAATGTACAGAGGGAGACATATGTCTCTAAAAGTGTGACATACATGTCACTACAAAATGGGAACCAATCTAAGTTCCAAGGTTACTTTGCTCGCTAGCTCGTCCGTGTACCCCATATAAGCATCACCTACCTATCAATCGCATTTTATACAAACACGAAAGCCACAGTCAGTGGGGAGTAACTCCGAGTTCTCCCAGCCACGAAATGTCATGTTAATATAACATGAAAGCATATAAATATGAGCAAATATAATACATAGCCCATTTAAAGGCTAAACCATCAAGCTTTTCATGTGAAATTCAATATAAATAACATATAGTCCTAGTATGTGAATACTAGACCAACTCAAGCTACACTATCATGTGAGTCACATATCATACGGGAATCCAAACTCTATCAACCATAGCCGGCTTGCATCTCACCTTCTATGTTTCATAGAATCATCAAACAAGAAAGGGCAATATATCTAGAGACAGGCATAAGTTCCTAGTACAGTCAATAGTCACTTTGTAACTCGAGTCTATACCACGAGGTAGGGAAGCTAGTATTTTAGCTCAGAGGTTACATTTAAAACATGGCCAAGATACAACTCAACCCTAATCCTAGACTGCGCAGACCTAGAGAAATGCGGATAAAACCACCGCACCCAAGACTCATGATAAAACCACATGAGTACCCTAAGGAGTCCACCAAAGGGTTGGCTAGTACTTAAGCTGACCATCCACTCACAAAATAGGCAGAAAAGTCATGCCCCAGCTTGGATATAAACCCACCAAGCCGGGAACACAAAGGCTATTAAGCCGTGAACATACACTCGTCAAAGACTATAATGACCTATCTATGACAATGACCGAAGATATTTACTTAGGACCTCGTCCCAAGTGAATACTTTAGCCAACTTAACAATAAGAAGGGCAAAAAGTCCAAACTTGTACACACAAATGATCACAACCTCGCTTATGGAAGGCTACACACGAGTATAATCAAATGATAATACAACATTACAAAACAACATGGCCAAGGCATCTAATTTCCAATATATAAATTATAAATATTTAAGCATCATTTTATAATATTCATTATCAACCAAAGTCATCCAAACTTACCCCAAAGACAAATCCCCGACCCAAGTCCCGCGACGGGTCATTGGTCAAATCAGGGCTGACCGGTTTAAACCTAATTTGACCAAACTCATTCGGTCATATTGGCCCAGCTCAGAGTCTTGACTCATTTTGACTCAAATCACACAATTCAACATAATACAATTCATGTGAAAATTATCAACATAAGGAAAAATTATTCCAACTTATAAGCTAACCCATTTCCAACAATTTCTCATAATAATAAAAATTACTAATACACCAAAATATCAACATGTTCAATTGTACAAATGACAAACACAAAGCATCAAACAAAGGCTCAAACACACAACCCGAACAACGGCCAAACCCGGCCACACACACGCCACACACAAGGCACACACACACCACATCCACGGCCTGCCTGGCAGCACTCACGGCCTGCCAGGTCAGTCCCCTTTACTCCCTCTTTTCTTTCATCCAAAATCGTTCCAATATCATCCCAATATCGTCACAAGCAACATACAACCATTACCAATTCATTTCACAATCAAACATATGAGATAAACTACAAAATTAATAAACTTTAACAATGATAATTCATGTGATATAAAACTTAACATATTACTACTCAAATAACATCCAACACATAACAACTGTGACATTATATCGTCGAGTAACTCGGAATAGTTACCTTAAGCTAGAAAAACGAAAGTAACCCTTGAGAAAACCCTAAAAACCGCGACTACCCTTCGTCCTCTACTATATATGAGTCTCCTAAGTCGTCTTCATGATCTTCACCTATTTAAAACAACAAAAACACAACAATTATCACATAAACCGAAATTATACCCAAAAATAAGCTTAAATCGAAATTAGGGAAACTGGAATTAAAACATACTAGGATGTAGATCTTGAAGAGAGGATTCCGAATATATAAATTTTGCGAAAATCGGACTAGAAACGAAGAAGTTATGCTGAAATTACGATTGTAAGTTTATTTGATTTTTTTGTTGATTTTTGATGTTGGTAGAACAAATTGGGGAAAATGAAAATGGAACCTAAGGGAGAGGGAAAGGCTGGCTGGCTGCCATAAGGGTCATGGGGTATTGGGTCTATTTTTTTTTTACTCGGTTTTGGTTCGATTTGACGGGAATTCGAATTATTCGTCAAACGCGATTTCCGACAACGCTAAAGTTTTTAAACACAAGTTTACTAGAATTTTAAGTACTCCTATGCCTAATATCCTAACTCATTTACCCAACGACCGTAAGAAATGGAAAATCCCATTTTTACGACTTTTCGTTGAAATACTCTTTTATTAAAGAAAAAGGTTTAAATATAGTTTAAATTACTTTTAAACATTTCCAAACTATCCAAAAATAATTATATTACTTCAAAATAAAATAAAATTATATTTTGTCGAATTATTATTATTTCAATTAAATTAATATTAAATTAAAGTTGATTTAAAATATTATTTTTTAAATATAATAACGGTCCAAATTTACGGGGTGTTACAATCATCCCTCCTTTTAAAAAGTTTCATCCCCGAAACTTAGAAGAAAGAATCATTGTATATATATAAGTCTATCTTTTAAAATTAAATAAATAAAATTTTCAAGATATGAACGTATGAAAATATAAGTGTCCTTTCAATGGAACGGAGATACTCTTGTCGATCACTCAAGAACATCAATATTCCAATTCAAGGACATAAAAATACACTTTTACACCAACGAATGAGCAAACTAATTATCGGACGTCTCCAATAACAAGCTTTAACACCCATTGACGTTAAAACCAGTGAAAAACATTAAAATATTTTCAACACCTTTAGTTTAAAATTTTTATAATAAGGGTAATAACTCCACTAGCTATAACTAAATTCTAACTACGGTTTCTAAACACTAAGCAAGGACTATTAACGCGGAGAATACGTAAGAAAAAGGAATAACCTCACGAGAAGAGTTCGGGATATTTAGCTAACATAGAAGATTCAGGCTCCCAAGTTTCTTCTTCGACATTTCCACAACGCCAGAGGACACGAACTAGGGGCACAACTTTGCTCCTAAGTTGCTTGTTTGCTCTTTCGAGGATCCGGATCGGCCTTTCTTCCAAAGTCAAGCTAGGCTCTAAATCTAGAATTTCCTCTTGAATGACATGGCTCGGATCACTAATGTACTTCCTTAACTGAGATACATGGAAGACATTATGAACCTTGCTCAAATTCGGAGGCAACTCCAAACGGTAAGCAACGGAACCAATCTTTTCAAGCACACGGAATGGACCAATATATTTGGGACTTAGCTTCCCCTTTACACCAAACCGTTTCACCCCTTTCATAGGTGATACCTTGAGGAATACTCGATCATCAACTTCAAAGGCAAGTGGTCGACGACGGATATCGGCATAAGATTTTTGTCGGTCTTGAGCGGATTTCATGCGCTCTCTAATGATCTGAACCTGATTGACGGTCTCAGTCACCAAATCGGGTCCTAACACATGAGCATTTTGGACTTGATCCCAACAGACAGGAGTACGACACTTCCTACCATACAAAGCTTCATAAGGTGACATTTTAATAGAGGCTTGATAGCTATTGTTGTAGGAGAATTCAACAAGAGGTAAACATTTCTCCCAAGAAGTATGAAAATCTAAGGCACAAGCTCGGAGAAGATCCTCTAATGTCTGGATAGTCCTCTCAGTCTGTCCGTCTGTAGCGGCATGAAAAGCTGTACTCATTAGTAGCTTACTACCCATGGCTTCTTGTAAAGCAGTCCAGAAACGAGAACAGAATCTAGGGTCTCGGTCTGAAACTATATCTTTAGGAACTCCATGGTAGCGTACTATCTCTTTCACATAGGCACCAGCTAGAACATTTAAATTCCATGTTTCCTTGATCGGTATAAATCTAGCACATTTGGTCAGTCGATCTACAACTACCCAAACAGCATCCTTTCCACCAGTAGTTCTAGGTAAAGCCATCACAAAGTCCATGGCAATGGACTCCCATTTCCAAAGAGGAACATCCAAAGGTTGTAGCAAACCTCCGGGTTTCTGATGCTCAATTTTCACTTTCTGGCAGGTAAGACATTTGCTAACATAATCTAGGACATCAATCTTCATTCTAGGCCACCAAAATTGTAATCTCAAGTCTTTATACATCTTGTCACCACCAGGATGAATAGAATAAGGAGAAAGGTGAGCCTCAACAAGGATCCTCTTTCTCAACTCAGCTACATTCGGAACATACATCCTACCATGGTAACGAAGATATCCATCACTATCCACCACACAATCCTTAGCTTGCCCAAGCTGAATTTTTGCTTGAATGGATTTGAAAGTAGCATCTTCAGGTAGGCAAGTACGGATCTCACGGTAAAAGTCAGGTTCTGCACTCAAGGCACTAAGATGATCAAAGCCCTTCTCAACCAGGCTTATCCCTAACTTTTGAAATTCTACGATAAATTCATGAGGTAATTCACGGATAGTGTTCAAAGAGTGACAAGTCTTTCTACTCAAAGCATCGGCCACCACATTTGCTTTCCCTTCATGATAAATTAATTCAGCATCATAATCATTCACTAACTCTAGCCATCTTCTTTGCCTCATATTCAACTCTTTCTGGGTAAAAATACATTTCAAGCTTTTATGGTCGGTATAAATTCGGCAATGAACTCCAATAAGGTAATGTCTCGATGTCTTCAAGGCATGCACCACCGCAGCTAACTCAAGATCATGAGTCGGATAATTCACCTCGTGAACTCTCAGCTGTCGAGAGGCATAAGCAATAACCTTTCGATTTTGCATTAAGACACAACCTAGACCATATTTTGAAGCATCACAATAAACATCATAGTCCACACCATCCTCAGGTAAGGTCAACACTGGAGCAGTAGTCAACCTAGTTTTCAATTCCAGGAAAGCATTCTCACATTCATCGGTCCACACAAACTTAGACTCCTTCTTCAACAATTGAGTCATCGGTCTAGCTATCTTAGAAAAATCTTTCACAAATCGACGGTAATAACCCGCCAAACCAAGGAAACTTCGAATCTCAGTCACATTTTTCGGACTCTTCCAATCAACAACGGCTTCAATTTTGGCAGGATCTACCATAATACCATCTTTGGATATGACATGTCCAAGAAAAGCTACTTGATGCAACCAAAATTCACATTTAGAGAACTTAGCAAACCACTTTTGACGACGAAGAATGTCTAAAATGATACGGAGATCTTTGACATGATCTTCATCATTCTTTGAGAAAATTAAGATATCATCAATGAATACCACAACACATTTATCGAGGTACTCACTAAAGGTACGATTCATTTGATCCATGAAGATAGCAGGAGCATTAGTCAATCCGAAAGGCATCACTTTAAATTCGAAATGTCCATATCTCGTGCTGAAAGCAGTCTTAGGAATATCGGATTCACGAACTGGAATTTGATGATAACCCGATCTAAGATCAATCTTGGAAAAAGTAGAAGCACCACGTAATTGGTCAAAGAGATCATCAATTCGTGGAAGAGGATATTTGTTCTTGACTGTCACACGATTAGTTCACGATAATCGATACAAAGTCGCATAGAACCATCCTTTTTCTTCACAAAGAGAACGGGAGAACCCCAAGGAGAAGCACTAGGCCTAATAAAGCCTTTCTCAATCAAGTCATCAAGTTGGATTCTCAACTCTTTCAATTCGGAAGGAGCCATACGATAAGGAGCTTTAGCAATTGGTCCAGTTCCAGGAACTAGATCAATGGAAAATTCAACATCTCTTTCAGGAGGAATTCCGGGTAATTCATCGGGAAAAATATCTGGATATTCACAAACAATAGGAACATCCTTCAAAGGAGGAAGAGAAGAATCAGAAGTAGTCACTACGCATAGAAACGCTTGATGACCCTTCTTCAAAACATTCATCATTTTCATAGCTGAGATTAACTTCACACTAGCTTGCTTTCTAACTCCTTGATAAGATACACGAGTACCCAAAGGACTTTTAAGAATAATCTTTTGATCTCGGCATTCGAATCGAGCATGATAAGTAAATAACCAATCCATGCCCAGAATAACATCAAATTCTTCAAGTGGGAATCGAAAGAGATTAGCCGGAAAAATAGATCCCGATATTGATATAGGAACATTGGAATAGATATTAGAACAGGAAAAGATGTCACCGGAAGGTAAAGATATATCCGTGCTTTCACCAAGCGAAGATTCAAGAGGTAATTTGTCGGAGAGTTTCATCGATATGAATGACAAAGAAGCACCTGTATCGAATAAAACTAAACAAGGAACTTTAAATATTAAGAACGTACCAGTGACTATATCTGGGTGTGCCTCAGCCTCAGCACGGCTCATCAAGAAAATACGACCTCTCGGTCTCTCAGAAGTAGCAGGTGTAGTAGCAACAGCAGTCTTCTTCGCAGGACATACATTAGCCTTGTGTCCAGGCTTGTTGCAGAAGAAACATATAATAGGCCTATCCCTATCAAAACAACCAACTCCGGGATGTGCTGGCTTCTTACACTGGTAGCACACACGATCCTTCAGTCCTTTGTTGTTGCTAGGAGATAGATTACGAGCACCTTGATTTGCTTGACCACTCGGAATAAACCTTCTCTTATTAGGATAAGAGGGAATGGAAGAAGCAACATAAGGCCTAGAAGGAACAACGTAAGGCCTAGGAGTAGGATAGAATGGCCTCTTGCCAAGAGATGTACTAGAAGCACGAGCCTCTTCATCAATAGCTTTAAGAGAGCTCTCGGCCCATAAGGCATCATCGTAGATCGAGACAAAGGATGTAGAATCTCTACGAATCATACTCTTAAGCTTTGGAGTAAGCTTTTCAAGATAAAAGAAAACTTTTTCATCTTCATTTTTGACAAGTCTAGTGGCATAGTGAGAAAGTTCATTGAATTTATCGGTAAAGGCTTGAACAGAAAGATTTCCTTGCTTCAATTCCATGAACTCTTTAAGTCTTTGTTGTTTCAGCTCTTTTGGATAGAATCTAGTTTCAACTAGATCCTTAAAGCGATCCCAACCAAAGCCAGGTTCAAGAATAGAAGTAGGACCAGTCATAGACCACCATCTATCCGCTTCTTTCACAAGGAAATGAGAAGCCAATTTCACCTTGTCACCTTCACGAACTTCATACAAGGCAAAACTCTTCTCCAATTCACGGAACCATTCAGTGAGTGCCACTGGATCTACTTCACCACCATACGTCTTGGTGTTGTTTCGAGTTAATTGATTTGCCACCCAAGTATAAGTGCCAGGGGCACCTTCTGGAGGCGGAGTAGGAAGAGGAGCAGGAACAGGTTGGTTTTGTTGATTCTGAAGAATCTGAGTAAGAGCTTGTAGGATTGCATTATCTACAGCTTTTCTTGGAGGAGCCATCTTACAAAAGAAGACATTGGCTTACTTAACAAAGACTTACTTAACAAATAGCAATCACAAAGAGACTACAACATAAAGTCCTAAATCTACCCATCCTACCCATCTCTCAAGTTTATTATTTCAAGGTCAAGTTATTTATAGTAGGGTGCACAAACGTGCGTTGGGAGCAAATAAGCTCTGATACCAACTGTGACACCCTCAAAAATCGCGGAAAAATTAAACACGTAATTTCTAAATAAAAACTGCATGGATATGTTTGTAATAGGTTCATTTGAGTAAAAACCTGTAATTTTTAAAACCTGAACCTGTTATAAAGATATCCTAATAGAAGGTGTCAAAACATGCAAGGTCTAAACAAACTTATTTACATAACCATCGCTATAAATAGCGGAGAACAAAATGATACAAAACAAATGTACAGAGGGAGACATATGTCTCTAAAAGTGTGACATACATGTCACTACAAAATGGGAACCAATCTAAGTTCCAAGGTTACTTTGCTCGCTAGCTCGTCCGTGTACCCCATATAAGCATCACCTACCTGTCAATCGCATTTTATACAAACACGAAAGCCACAGTCAGTGGGGAGTAACTCCGAGTTCTCCCAGCCACGAAATGTCATGTTAATATAACATGAAAGCATATAAATATGAGCAAATATAATACATAGCCCATTTAAAGGCTAAACCATCAAGCTTTTCATGTGAAATTCAATATAAATAACATATAGTCCTAGTATGTGAATACTAGACCAACTCAAGCTACACTATCATGTGAGTCACATATCATACGGGAATCCAAACTCTATCAACCATAGCCGGCTTGCATCTCACCTTCTATGTTTCATAGAATCATCAAACAAGAAAGGGCAATATATCTAGAGACAGGCATAAGTTCCTAGTACAGTCAATAGTCACTTTGTAACTCGAGTCTATACCACGAGGTAGGGAAGCTAGTATTTTAGCTCAGAGGTTACATTTAAAACATGGCCAAGATACAACTCAACCCTAATCCTAGACTGCGCAGACCTAGAGAAATGCGGATAAAACCACCGCACCCAAGACTCATGATAAAACCACATGAGTACCCTAAGGAGTCCACCAAAGGGTTGGCTAGTACTTAAGCTGACCATCCACTCACAAAATAGGCAGAAAAGTCATGCCCCAGCTTGGATATAAACCCACCAAGCCGGGAACACAAAGGCTATTAAGCCGTGAACATACACTCGTCAAAGACTATAATGACCTATCTATGACAATGACCGAAGATATTTACTTAGGACCTCGTCCCAAGTGAATACTTTAGCCAACTTAACAATAAGAAGGGCAAAAAGTCCAAACTTGTACACACAAATGATCACAACCTCGCTTATGGAAGGCTACACACGAGTATAATCAAATGATAATACAACATTACAAAACAACATGGCCAAGGCATCTAATTTCCAATATATAAATTATAAATATTTAAGCATCATTTTATAATATTCATTATCAACCAAAGTCATCCAAACTTACCCCAAAGACAAATCCCCGACCCAAGTCCCGCGACGGGTCATTGGTCAAATCAGGGCTGACCGGTTTAAACCTAATTTGACCAAACTCATTCGGTCATATTGGCCCAGCTCAGAGTCTTGACTCATTTTGACTCAAATCACACAATTCAACATAATACAATTCATGTGAAAATTATCAACATAAGGAAAAATTATTCCAACTTATAAGCTAACCCATTTCCAACAATTTCTCATAATAATAAAAATTACTAATACACCAAAATATCAACATGTTCAATTGTACAAATGACAAACACAAAGCATCAAACAAAGGCTCAAACACACAACCCGAACAAGGCCAAACCCGGCCACACACACGCCATACACAAGGCACACACACACCACATCCACGGCCTGCCCGGTAGCACTCACGGCCTGCCAGGTCAGTCCCCTTTACTCCCTCTTTTCTTTCATCCAAAATCGTTCCAATATCATCCCAATATCGTCACAAGCAACATACAACCGTTACCAATTCATTTCACAATCAAACATATGAGATAAACTACAAAATTAATAAACTTTAACAATGATAATTCATGTGATATAAACCTTAACATATTACTACTCAAATAACATCCAACACATAACAACTGTGACATTATATCGTCGAGTAACTCGGAATAGTTACCTTAAGCTAGAAAAACGAAAGTAACCCTTGAGAAAACCCTAAAAACTGCAACTACCCTTCGTCCTCTACTATATATGAGTCTCCTAAGTCGTCTTCATGATCTTCACCTGTTTAAAACAAGAAAAACACAACAATTATCACATAAACCGAAATTATACCCAAAAATAAGCTTAAATCAAAATTAGGGAAACTAGAATTAAAACATACTAGGATGTAGATCTTGAAGAGAGGATTCCGAATATATAAATTTTGCGAAAATCGGACTAGAAACAAAGAAGTTATGCTGAAATTACGATTGTAAGTTTATTTGATTTTTTTTTTGTTGATTTTTGATGTTGGTAGAAGAAATTGGGGAAAATGAAAATGGAACCTAAGGGAGAGGGGAAGGCTGGTTGGCTGCCATAAGGGTCATGGGGTATTGGGTCTATTTTTTTTTTACTCGGTTTTGGTTCGATTTGACGGGAATTCGAATTATTCGTCAAACGCGATTTCCGACAACGCTAAAGTTTTTAAACACAAGTTTACTAGAATTTTAAGTACTCCTATGCCTAATATCCTAACTCATTTACCCAACGACCGTAAGAAATGGAAAATCCCATTTTTACGACTTTTCTTTGAAATACTCTTTTATTAAAGAAAAAGGTTTAAATATAGTTTAAATTACTTTTAAACATTTCCAAACTATCAAAAATAATTATATTACTTCAAAATAAAATAAAATTATATTTTGTCGAATTATTATTATTTCAATTAAATTAATATTAAATTAAAGTTGATTTAAAATATTATTTTTAAAATATAATAACGGTCCAAATTTATGGGGTGTTACAGGTAGTGTATGGGATTGTATAATGATAATGATCATGTGTCATACATGTCATAATCATATGGTGGAGTGTTGAATTAGTAGAGAACAATCATCATTGATCTCTACTAGCAAAATCCGGCCTCTACATGTGTATTGTGGTCCATTTTGATTTTTGATATTTGTCCCAAAAATACTTATAATCATATGTTTTATTAGCTTGTATAATTAAGTGTTAATTTGATCATATAACAATTATATGACATAAATTAATAAATAATATGTACTTAACTTTTAAGTGATATTTTACCATATAATGGATCCCACAATGCCCAGTTAATTTATTTTAAAACTCCTTGTAAATATAATTAACTAATTACCTCTACCTCAAAATATATGCATTACCTCAAATTATTTAATGAATTAACGATTAATCACTAAATTAAATCTTATTTAATCGTATTAAAATAAGGCGTAAAATTTATTCAGTCAGTTATCATATAATTGACTAATAAACTTAAGTGGAATGAGTTCCTAACTCAATTTCCAATAAATAACTCTCGTAACTAAACGTACATATCAAATATATGTAATGCCCTAATTAAACTGTATCGTATACAAATAATTAGTATTCTATTTGGGTCTCACCTATTGGCGTGACCTAAAGGGATCAGTTGGTCACCGCCGTCATACGACAATAACGTCAAACTCTAGTCAGCCGAGCGTTACCGATTTACGTTAATCAACTAACGTGGAGTATCAAAATATACTGTGCATTTGTTGTTGCTGGTTGAATAGATGACGATAGTATCAGTTATTTACTATCAAAATGAACTAACGCTACCCTTCGGGGATTGTGTTTCATGGTCTATGTTCGGGGGGTATTAGAGGCAGTTCGTTATACGCTCTGGTCCCCGAGTGTCGTTCGATGTACAGTTAATACATCGAGGGTTTGGCCAGGTCTTAGACATATGGGCAGTGGTTATATGCCATACATAGTACCGTGGAGGTAGTGCGTTATACGCTCCACACCCGATGGAGGCAGTGCGTTATACGCTCCATCAGCTAGAGGCAGTGCGTTATACGCTCTAGCAGTTAGAGGCAGTGTGTTATACGGTCTAACGGGCGTTCGCTCTATTCGTTATGCTTATTGCTAGCTTTGTGCCTTCGGTTTGTGTGTGGTTCGTATTACACCTGTTTGGTATGTTGTGCTCATCTAGAGCTGTGTCGTCATGTCATTTGTGTCAGAGTTCGAGGTTTGTCTTGGTTACTGCAATTAATTGCTTGTGGTATTTCTTATGTTACAACTGATCTACTTATTTCTATTATGGATTGTTGTCTTGCTTAGCCTGTTGTAAACATGACTGGGAGAGCACGTAGTTACTCCCGACTGATTTTCGACCCCCATTCTCAGGTTGAAATGGATGCTGCTTGTTTGGATGCTTGGGCTTGAGAGACTTGTGGCGAGGCAAATAAGTTGTTACGGAATTTAAATCTAGTTTGAAAATATTAATAATGTAATAGTTTAGATTTGGATTTGAGTATCGATCCGGATTGGTCAGGTGTTTCCGCCACCTTGACCCTTGATTCATCTTTATACTCTGATGAATTATTATTATTTTGAATTTCTTTTGTTTTAATAATCCGGGTTTCATCTTTATACTCTATCTAAATCCAACCGTTTTGTTGTGGGGTTCGTGGTGTAGAAAACCTCTTCTTCCAAATAACCGTTAAGAAATGCAGTCTTAACGTCTATTTGGTACAATTTCATTCCTTTATGACCTGCGAAGGCGATAAGTAGACGAATAACTTCAAGTCTTGCTATAGGTGCAAAGGCCTCGTCATAATCAATCCCTTCATGTTGATTATATCCTTGAACGACCAATCAAGCCTAATTACGAACTACAACTCTTGAGTCATCCAATTTATTTCTGAATACCCATCGACTACCAATCACATTTACATTGTTAGGACGTGGCACTAGATGCCAAACTTTATTACGTTAGAACTGTTGAAGCTCCTCTTGCATTGCCACAATCTAGTCGGATTCTGCATGTGCTTCTTTGATGTTGGTAGGCTCTATGGTAGACATAAAAGAATAGAATGAACAAAAGTTATTTAATGTTCGTCATGTTTGAACTCCTTTATTCAAAATTCCTAGGATACTATCCACAGGATGAGAACTCTTATATATTTGCATTTCTTAGAGTTCCTTGGCTCATCATCATCCGATGAACTCTCACTTTCCTCAAATGATTCATAGTCAAGATTGGTTCCCCCTGAGCTTGACTCCGGGGTTATAGTTAATGTTGGTACAACTTTAGTTACAATATCTTGATCTAGGTCCAAAGTTATAGCATCATCATTTATAATTCGGTTTCCTTTTCCTTGTTTTGAGAAGAGACATTCGTATCATCAACAATTGTCTCAGTTCTCTTTTCAAGATCATTTGCGGATTTATCAAGTTCATCATTGATTCCTTCCATAACTTCTTCATTCAGTTCGGGTAAATCCTCTCTTGTAAGGCGAAAATCGAGATCATTCATGTATTCTTCTTTATTCTGTTCACTTTGTCCAGCCACATTATCTTCATCAAATACAACATGAACACTTTCTTCTAAGCACAAAGTTCTTTTATTAAAAACTTTATAAGCTTTGCTATGATTAGAGTAACCAACAAATACAGCTTCTTCACTTCGCACTTCGTGGATCAAATTTGCTTAAATTACTTTTTCCATTATTATGGACAAAACATTTACTACCGAAGCAACGAAGATGAGCTATATTGGGTTTTCTCCCTCTTAAAGGTTCATAGGAAGTCTTTTTCAGAATTGGTCTAATCATAGCTTTATTGTGCACGTAGCATGCAGGCTTCGGCCCAAAAGCTATTAGGAAGGCCACTATATAAAAGCATAGTGCGAGGCATGTCCTCTAGTGTTCTATTCATATGTTCAACAACACCGTTTTGTTTTGGTCAAGCTTCATTAGTGCTACAAACCCATCGAAAGTTTCATCTTTAGTAAATAGAAAGATAGACCAAACATACCTTGAGTTTTGGTTTGAATGAAGATCTAACTTGTTTGCATCAGGCACATGAGTCACACATCTTTTCTTGTTGGAATTTGATTGAGGGTAAACCCTCAACTAAATCCCACAATATGAGTTTCTTTAAAGTTGTTGGACTGATGTGTGCAAACCTCTTGTGCCACAAGCATGAATCATCTACAGTAGCTTTCATGCACGTAAAAAAACTTGTAGTAACTTTGTTTAAATAAATCATATACACGTTCCTTTTACATAGACCTTCTAGAATAACATTACTAGTACCTTCAATTATGATGCGACAAACATTTGAATGAAAAATGACATTATTGCCTTTGTCACATAATTGAGAGAAATTTAGCAAGTTATGTTTAAGACCATCAACCAGATAGACATTATTAGTAGCAGGTGAAGAAGATATACCAATATTACCTACACCGATTATCTTGCCCTTCTTGTTATCTCCAAAGGTGACCTTGCCACCGTAGAAGGGCTCTAGTGAAAGAAAAAGATTCTTATTTCCGGTCATGTGTCTCGAACAACCACTGTCGAGATACCATAGATTATTTTATTTTACTATTATCTGCAAGGGAATCAAATACAGCTTTTAGGTACCCACGGTAAGTTGGGTCCTTTGTGGTTAATGACTCTGTAAATTTGATCCTTCATAACCCATACTTGTTTTACAATTCTTTTGGTCTTAACATAGAGTTGTCTAGGTTTGTTGGACCTATTTTATAGTTTTGATAATGACATGTACTTACTTGATAATGTGCTTTAATTGAATATATCATATGCATGTAATTGTGTGTTTTACTCTTATTATAGCTAACCACAATTATGAGAAGAAAGATCAAAGTTATAATAACTTCAGGAATAACTTTGGAAGTTTACATGGAAGTTATAGCTACCTAGTCATAACTTTAAAGAAAATTGCTTCAAGCAAGATCTACCTCAAACAACACAAGACTCGAGATGGAGGGTCTTTGTGATCAAGATGAAGAGATGATCCGTATACTGAAGATCTTTGTGAAGATTAGATAGTATAAGTCGTCATTCGATAACTATTCCATTCGAGAGATTTTATGTTCAAAGTTATAGCTTTAGCCTATGACTTTGGATGTTAAATGTTGATGCATGATTTTGGAAATATAATGTTTTAAATGTTTTCAAAAGTGAAAGAGTATTTTTATATTTATCAAAAGTTTTAATAGAGAATATATTTATGAGAATCTATTGGTTAATAATACAACTTATGGGTTGTCATGCTACCTAGGATTTCTAATATATTCTATCTCAATTTGTTGTTAACCTAATAAGCACATCTAGGGTTTGAGCCACCTAGGGTTTCGTGTAAACCAAGGGATTGTGCCACCTAGGGTTTCGTGCCTCCTAGGGTTTCGTGTAGCTAGGGATTTCGGCCTATCTAGGTTATTTCCCTTGTTTACCTTAATCTAGGATTCTACTATATCTTTACAACAATATTTTGAGATATTAAAGATAAATATATTTCTATAAGATAAACCAAATAATATTTTGAGATAAAGATATTTCTAAAAGATAAAGCAAATATTATTTTATGATATTAAAGATAAATATCTTTCTTAAATATTAAGCTAGGGTTTTAGATCTACTATACTTCTATTTCTATAAATACTCCTTCACATCCAAATTGTGGAACACACGAAATACACACAACAACTACACAGCACACATACCTACTTGTGTTGATTTTCCAAAATCGTTTTAAAGCAAACCTTTGAGCAAAATATTTATCATTTTTAGAGTTTGTTTTTCAAAAGAATCGTGCATCAATTATTATCAATCACTCTTGTGAAATACGTTATTGGATAATAGTACATCATTATAATCTTACAATTTTTAACGGGAATCTGTGTGAGTTATATTGTACTTTCTTATTAGCGTAAGATAGTATAGAGTATTTAGCGATACTCACCTTGAGTTCTAATCATAGTGTTGATTATACGAGTGGGTTGATAATTTTTGTAATCCGTAGAAAGGTACTAAGAATTATTAATCGAGAATAGTGGACGTAGGTTTCAACGTGTGAAACTGAACCACTTCAAAAATCCGTGTGCCTCTCTCTACTCTCTTTACTTTTCATTATTTCGTTACTTGCGCTTACTTTGATTAATTAATTATTTGATTTTAATTCATAAGATCAAATAATTAATTACATATCATATAAATCGAAAAAGTGGGGCTAGTTTTTAATACTCAATTCACCCCCCCTCTTTCGTATTCGATCAATAGACTCTACAATTGGTATCAGAGCCTCGTGCTCTTGATTGCCTTACAACAAGGAGTCTGATCCGTTTATCCTTTTATTTTTAATTATTTTCCGCTGCATTTAATTTTATTATTTTAATGGATTCCAAATATCTGAAGTGTCCCGTATTCGATGGAAAGAACTACAGTTTATGGAAAAATATGATGACCCATTACATAAAGGGTAACGATTGGGAGTGTTGGCTAATCATTAAGAATGGCCCTAATAAGATCATGCTTGGATCTGTTACTGACACTCGCAATGAAAAGAAAGAAGATGACTATGTTGACGCAGATTATAAGAAAGCTGAGAAAAATTCAAAGGCTATCAGTCTGTTGCAAAACGGCATGACTCATACTGAATTTGATCGTTTCTCATCTAGTTCTACTGCCAAGGAAATATGGGATGGTCTAGAGTTAGCCTATGAGGGTACAACTGTTGTAAAAAAGCAACGTATTGCATTACTGATGCGAAAATATGAATTGTTTGCTATGGAACACAATGAATCGCTTGACAGCATGTCCACTCGCTTCTCTAGTATCATTAATGAATTGAAAAATCTTGGAAAAACTTTTGACTCCGAGGAAATTGCCAGGAAGATCCTTAGAAGTTTATCTAAACGATGGAGACCTAAGGTGATGGTAATTGAGGAATGTAAAGATCTATCTAACCTATCTTATCAAGAGCTACCCGGAACCCTAATGGCTCACGAGATTACTCTTGATGAAGATGAGGTAAATGATAGTAATAGTAAGAAAGTGGCTTTACAAGCCGAGTCTAGTGAAAAACATGATTCGGATCTTGAAGATGAAACAGTGTTATTTGGTAGACGTTTTAAGAAAAAGTTCTTTAATAAACAACAACGAAAAACTTTTAACAATAACACTAACAAATCTTACAAGAAGCCAATTGAGTCAAAAGGGTCTCTCTCAAGTCGTGGTTGCTTCAAATGTGGGGATAATGATCATATGATCAAGGATTGCCCCACATGGAAGAAAATCAAAGACAAAAATCAACGAGACAAAACGAAGAAGGACTTCAAGCAAGTCATGATGGCTTATTGCTGGGGAGATCTTGACACAGAGGACGACGAGTCAGAGGAAGAAGAAGTCGCCAACTTGTGTCTAAGCAACGTCAGTCTTGACCTAATTTCAGACAGTGACAATGAAAGCGAATCCGAGATGTGTCTTGTTGGCAACTCAGATTCAGAACCAAATTCAAAAGATGATGAAGAGGTTAGTCATCTTGAACTTAAAAAGCAAGTTAAGAATTTATCTAAGAAGTCTTTAATTAAGTATTTTGAAGAAGCCTTAGATCATTGTCATGAACAGAGTCTTGAATTAAAAGATCTTAAAGAACAGATTCTTGATATTGCTGAGGAAAACCAACTTCTAAAGGCCAAAGCGAAAAAGCTCAAGTCTAAAGTTATGGCAACTTCAGCTATAACTTCAGACATGACAAATGTTGAGAAAGAAGCTCTTGAGTCTAAACTTATTGCTAATGAAGATATAATCTCAGAGTTAAAGGTCAACATTAAGCATCTTCATGCCAAAGTTATAGCTAATGAAGCTATAACTTTAGAATTGAAGAAAGTCAATGAGCTTTTACAATCTGAAGCTAAGGCAAAGAAAGTTGCTATCATTGATCACAAGAAAGAAAACTCTTTTCTTTCTCAGCAATTGAAAGATATAAAGGCTGAATTCTCCCAAGCCAAAAGTCAACATAATGAGGAGAATTTTATCTTGAACAAACGTTTTAACGATTTTCGTGAAAATCTCAAAAAGAATAATCCCTCCAAAGACTCGAATGTTGACCATTCGTTATGTGAAAAAGAAATTCAGTCTTTGAAGGAATTTCTCCTACATGCACGAAAAGTTCATGATAAGTGGGAAGGAAGTCAGAAGGTCTTAGACTTCCTTACCAAACAGTCTAACAATAACATGAAGACGGGTCTAGGTCATGAATGCTATAGTCGTAGAGACCATGATAAAAGCAAATCCACTCCTTCTGACCGTGATTTTAGAAGAAGGAAGTATGTCAATCTTTCAGAATATTTGATTTGCAATTATTGTGGTCACAACGGTCATGTTAAAGAGAATTGTGATAAATATGTGAACAACAACAAAAATCAAACTAATTTTGTTAAAGAACATGACGTGTCTAGTGTTAATGAGTCTGAATCTGAACCTAAACGTGATGAGGTTAGAAATAATGAGTTCAGATGGTTTTATGACATAGCTTTCGATTACACATCCGTACCTTCAAAATCTAAACCATATGTGAATCAGAAGCAGTCATTTAAACCTAATGTGCGTCGCAAAAATAACAAACACTATTATAAACCTAGACAACCTTATGTTAAGAAGAAAAGAATTGTCAGACAGGTATGGGTTAGAAAGGATCAAATATACAGAGTCACTAACCACAAAGGACCCAACTTAGCGTGGGTACCTAAAATCTATGGTATCTCGACAGTGGTTGTTCGAGACACATGACCGGAAACAAGAATCTTTTTCTTTCACTAGAGCCCTTTAACGGTGGCAAGGTCACCTTTGGAGACAACAAGAAGGGCAATATAATCGGTG
>JAIUZE010013969.1:0-48422 GCA_022085475.1 Heliosperma pusillum
GAAGGGAGCCAGCTTAAGTACAGCCATCTCTGCTTAGGGGGTCGCCTAGCAGAGTTTCTCATGTACGGTTATGTAATGAGACAGGGAATGGGTTAGCTGTTGTCGCTAGGTCTGATCAGTCTAGGACTAGGATGTTTTCCTACCTTGTGGTATAGACTCGAGGTACAGAAGTCGACTATTGACGGTCCTAAGAACTTATGCCTGTTTCTAGACGGATTGGTCTTTCATGTTTGTATGATTCTATGAATCTTAGAAAGTGAGATGCAAGCCGGCTAAGGTTGATAGAGTTTGGATTACCGGTTGTTAACTGATTCACATGATTACGTGTTGATTAGGGTTTGAGTTTATCATGGCCATGTTAACGGTAACCTCTGAGCTAGCATACCAGCTTCCCTACCTGTTGTTATAGATATATCGATCACATGATAGTTTCATATGATAGGTTATATGTTATTTAATTGTATTCATAACATGAAAAATATATCGTATATGTTAAAGTGTTGTATTTTCCATATACATCTCTTTTATGTTATTCATGTTTTATTAAACTCGACATTTCGTGGCTGGGAGAAATCGGAGTTACTCCCCACTGACTGTGGCTTCCGTGTTTATATTAATGCGGTTGGCAGGTTCGTGATGCATACTTGGGTACATTGACGAGCTAGCGAGCGAAGTATTTACCTTGGACCTATATTCGGTTCTTTAGGATTGTATATTATTATACACTCTTTTATTTCCGTATTTATACGGGAGATATGTCTCCCGTTTTGGATAATTTTGATGTATAATATTATTTCCTTTTTGTTATGAACCGTTTTCTTAAAGACACCTTTGTTATGATGAATATATTTAATAGTAGGTTCCGGTTTTAAAATTTACCGATTTTCACTAAAGTGAACCTATTAGAAACGTATTCTCATCTTTTATTTATTTAAATTATTTTTTTCTTTCCGCAAATTTGAGGGTGTCACAGAAATTGCCACTACTATCAAAGCTCTAAGTCCTCTAAATCGCTTGTTGTTTGGCCTAAATTCCACTAATATGAATATTGGACCAAGTGATAAAGATAAAAGACTATGGGTCGAGAAATGAGCGAATAAGAGGAAGGAAAGCCAGAAGGAGGAGGTGGGCGTACAACTGGAAGAAGGGGAGCCAGGTGTTCTGAAGGCCTAGAGGGCAGTAGCCCATATAGTGGATTGGTGGCTTCGAGACTAAGTAAGCTAAACTCAATTACATAAATTAAATATCTATGAATACTATTAACTTGCAGTACATATATAAGTTCGTATCAAAAGACAGAATAGTAGAATTATTAAGAAAGCGTTGGCTAAAAAAGTGTTCGTGGTCTATCACATAATACGTCTATCACATAGTACATTTAATTTATGTAACAAAATCAGAATATTTTATAAATATGTCTATCAGAATTGAAAAAATATTATACCATTTTTGTATAAAAAAATTGTGTTATGTATTTTTTTGGTATAGTATAACCTAATTATAGATACTGTATTATATAAGGAAGTCTATTTAAAAAATAAATTATTTAGGTAGAAACATTTTAGTAATCTCTTAATCTTTTAGTATAAAAGAGATTCATGAACACATACACATACACAACATACACATACATCGAATATAATACTACTTTTCGCGATCCATATATCATGTATGTAAACCTAGTCCGAAGAGTTAGTCTTACTTAAAATGGGGGTATTAGTTTATTTATGACGGAGTTTTAGAACGGCTTAGATATCATCCCACATGTACATATAAGATACGAAATAAGCCTATGCATTTGCTTTTGTCTTGTTCTTTCAAAAAGAGTATATTTAATCTGTTTTGATGTTAAGACCTATATAACCGTTTTAAACGAAAATTTGCCTATTCCCAAAGCCAGCATGTCTTGCTTGTTACGGGGTGACCCGTCTAAATGCTTTAGACGGGTCAAACTCTCTCACAAGAAAGCAAGTGAGGCAAAGTGGGAAAGCAAGTAAGGCAAGTGAGATTGTCCCTCACTTGCTTTCTTGTGAGGGGGATTGACGTCCCGTCAGAAATGAGAATTTGTGTCCCAAAGTCTTGCTTATTTTTGGTAGTATTTCCCTTTCCATAGCAAACCAAATCTGGCGAATACTATCTTCTAACAGTAGGTCTTGCTTGCGACGGATCGGATCTTGCGACGGGTATTTTGTGAGAGGAAATGGGTAGAGGGGACAAGGTGGGCACCCCCCATGTGCTCTCCACTCACCCTTGATGGGTATTGTGTGAGAGAATATGGTATCCGTCTTAAGCTTGTGACGGATAATGTCCGTCACAAATGAGAATTTGTGATCTTCTAAAGGCAGTGTCACACTGTCAATCCCATTAAAAAAAAGGTAAAACAAAAGCCCAAAAATAAATGAAAGAAAAAAGACGCTGTCTGCACCAAAACGATGTGTTTAGGGGACAACCTTCGTTAGTGGGTCGGCAATAAACCTGGCATTGATACGGACACTTTGGTAATACTGTTTGCCTCTCATTTTAACCTTCTTGTCTTCCTGTCCCCACTCTTTTATACGAAGTATATCACTTTTCTATATAAATAAATATAAAATATCCAGCAGCCAAACAATGCACTATAAATTCACAAATAATAAATTGATAAAAAGCTTCATTCTTTGATAATTTGGTACAATTTTAGCATCTGGGTAGTTGTTGGATTTAGGAAATAGTATGAAATGGAGCTTGAATTAGGCCTTTCTATGTCTAATTATAATTGTGTTTCTAATCATAAAATCCCAATCTTGAAGGAACCGGATCTTATTAGTTATGTTAATTGCGAGGAAAAGCAAGATTATTATTCTCATTATGATGATCATTTAAGTGCTTTATCTTGCGAAAGCAGTTCTGTTAATGATTGTGAATATGATCAAGAAGAAGTTAATTATGGTTTGTGCAAGAATAAGAGAAGGTTTTTAGAAGTTGAAAGCTCTGAATTTTGTCAGTCTAAAACTCTTGCTCTTTTGTTTTGGGATAAGCAACCTAATGAAGATGATAAGGAACCAAAATCAAATAGCCTTTGCAATTCTTTCCCTTTCACTATCACCAAGTATTCTTTCTATCTCTCGTCTCTGTTTTTTGCAATTATATTTAGTTGCGTGAAACCGCCTTACAAAAGATTAACTAGCTCGGAGTACAATTTTATGAAGTTTATGCTTATTGGATGTTGGAATTTTATGTGTAGAAATGAAGATGAAAATATTGTGGGTTGGCCACCGGTAAAGACCTACAGAAAGAGGCAGAATTATGGGCATCAAGGACAACATTGCGGCTGCAATGGCCGGAACATTCCGGCGGTGGACAACGGTGGATATTGCGGTGGTTCGACGTCCTTGTATGTGAAAGTGCAAATGGAAGGGTGTTTTATAACAAGGAAGATTAACTTGAAGTTGTATCACTCTTATCACACTCTTACTTCAACCTTACTCCACATGTTTGGGAAAGGTAAATTTTATTACTCCACTTATCAAAAATAGAGTAATGTACTCATACCCTATCACAAATTCTTGTTTAAGGCAGTTACATCACTCATTTGTATTGTTGTAAGATTGAATTCGGTTAATTACAGGCTCATATATTAAGATGGGTACATATATGTTTTAATATTAGGCGAAGATGGTATGGATGATTACAAGCTCACGTACCAAGACGGGGAGGGTAATTGGCTGCTTGTTGGAGATAATGTAACATGGAGGTAAAATATGTCTATTGTGTTATCATCGTTTAACGTCATAAACGAGTTACTGGCTCGACCTTCTTTTACTTCGTATGATCAAGGTTACAAGACGAAAGCTAATTTTATGGTAATTTTGCTCATATAACTTCCTAATTCAACTAAATATATACATGCAGGACGTTAATTCAGACCGTTCGACGCTTGAAGATGGTGAGAAATTAAAGGACTGTTGATCTATCGAAGATAATTCCCTAATTGGAAGCAGTTAGAAACACCTATATATTAAATATGTTTCAAATTTAATACGAGTAGTAATCGGAAACATGTTCTCTATGTACCACTTGATTAGGAAGCTAATTACAAACTACATCATTTTGTAATCCCATTATATCAATAGCTTCTCATGTTGGCTGCTTGTCTAATATTCTAATGCAAATTATTAATCTAATTATGAATACGACACTCATTGTTGGTTTATCTTTATCACTAGTTCCGATCTAGTGCAATATATATACAATGTTTTATTTCACTTTTTAGTATACTACATTAAATTGACATCTTATTATTTTTCATCTAATCCGATTCATTTGTTCGCATTTTATATTATATTATTAGGCATGTATCTAATTAATGAGTTATTTGATCATCAAATTTCATTATAATCCACTTATCATCTAATAACATTACCCTTAAATGATACCCCACCCCTCTCCCGTTGGTATTTGTGACAAAGCAAAGGTAACCATAAAGTTGATGGTCGATACTAGCTCGCGACATAGTGCGCTCACTTGAACCAAAGAAAAAAAAAACTTACTTATTGGCATATTAAATTTTTTACAAGTTTACGATAAAATGGCAACTCTACTTTATACGTAGTAGATTATAAATCCAATTAACCAGTTTCGTGTTGGCCCCTCTCTTCATCTAAAGTTCAACATCTTTTAGGACCAATTATTATATATATATTAACATTTACGTATTAATATATTAAAATTTGTGTATGGAATGGGACGATGCCATAATTAGCAATGCTAAAATGCGAGAAAAAAAATGAATTGGAATATCAATTAAGAAAAAAATGAATCGACATATCATCTAAAGTAAAAATGTTGTAAATATTAATACTCATGTATTGTTGGTGATTTAACTTGTAAGTGAATTCCCTTTCGTTTTGAGTGTACTAGATCGAGATTCTGTCAAAGTTGAGTCTTGAGTCGTTACAACTTGAGTTCAGGAGTGTGAAATGTGCGCTGCTATAAGAATGATTATTGAGTGACCGATTATAACTAACAAGTGATAAAGTAATGTGGAATTGACATTGGAATAATAGGTGGCCAAGTATAGAATTGTAATTTCTTTACAAAATAAAGGAAATTGGTGTATTGTATTATCGTACGAGAGAATTCTTATAACCCCGAGAATTCTTATAGAATTGACATTGGAGCTATATAAGGGTATACGAAATACTCAATATCTAAGGAGAGGAACGATAGATGATTTGTGATGATCGATTTATCCAAGTTTGATTTTGTAACTCTTTTCGGTTTACTACATCCTCCCATATAAAATCCAACACCATGTATGGTTACATGATCCTTGTCTCAAAGAAATGGGGCGGTGTCTATTTTTATTTAAAAAAAAAAGGAAATGAAAGGCTGTATTTCCATTGACATAAAAACAAAGTGCGTAAAGCAGGGATGGGAAGTAGGAAATGAACCCCTTGCCATAAGGCCTAAGCCACTACTCCTTAACTCAATAATTAAGTCATATACGTACGTAACTAACCCAATTAATACTCGTATGTATATAAATAAGGATTACTCGTAGAAGACAGAAACATGAATGAGTGAAGCCATACTTATCAAAATTCCTCCTAATTTATACATACCCTTAGATACATACACACTCGTATCTTACATTCTTAGATCGACGTCCCAAGTCATTAAGAGTAGTACTCATGAGGCGAAGTTTTTCATTATGTACCTACGTTGTTTTATTTCTCCTTTTTCTATATGGAGTTGAAGGTAGATTTAATGCTCAATATTTTTCAAAGTCTATAACGGTGAAACAACATCATGATCAGGAAGTCCAACACCAAGATGAAGCAGAGCATTATAAGAATCAAACAAAAGAAAAGCAGCAGCTTCAACATCATCATCATTGGTTTTCATGGATTCATGAAGATTATCACGGTCCTTACCGTCATAAACCTATGCACCATGCCATCATTAACTAGATAGTCTCGCATTGCAATTGCTCTATTCTTAATTATAAATGACTCATTACTCTTAGGTTCTGAACTAGGATAGGACAAAACAAAATGGTTCACTAAGTGGATGCGCTTAAGCAGTTAGTTCTCGACGCAATTTTCATTCAGCGTCATTCGGAAACATCCTCTTTGTGTTGCTAACACAAGGGTGAGGTTGTGTACATCAGATCACCCCTACCTCGCTATTTGCAGGAGCCACTGAAAAACAAGAGTAATGTTGTTTATTCTTCGTCATAATTCATAAATGCTTGTTCAATTGTCAAAACCAAGTAACATTGAAATTTTGTTCTATCAAGTGTACTTGTATCAGTTTTCCGATTTTTTTTCCATGGAGCTTAACACTCATTCATGGTGCATCATCTTTTCATAGTCATGCCATGAGTCTTAAGACGAGACAGTCGCGCTTAGAGAAACTGGTGAGACTGTCTCATATAAGTCTTTGTGATACCATATTATTACCATCATCAAAAGCAAGACTGCATAAGAAATCAACCTTATCGTGCGGCTCTTGGAGGCTCACCTATCAACTATCCTTTCCTTGGTTGTTGATTCTTCAGAGCATGTATAAAATGATGCCTCTGTGCATGAAATGATGCAATTTCCGTTCAAATGTGAGATCGTGCACAATAACTAACTATATAGACTCGTATGAATAAGTGAATTATTTATCTAATGAAATGAAAAATTAATTGATTAAGTAAAAATAATTTAGCAGAGGATGATGTGTTGGTTATCAACACAATATCTGCAAATATGTCAACAAAGCAAATACCATCAATCAATCTCCATATTCAAGCAATCAAGTAAATATAGCAAATATATATTCTTGTCTAGAGGCTCCCTTTACTAGACTTATTTAACTCTACCTATACCCTATATAATTAGCTTGTAATTCATTAGTGATTTGTACATTCAATTAACACAATAATACAATATTCTTACATGGTATCAAGGAGTCAAAAGAGATCCTCCAAAAACCCTCTCTCACCACGTCATGCCACCTTCAAGCGCACGTCAACCCCTACAATCGTCACTGCCAGGTCTACCACCACCATGACAAACACCAAAATTTCTATTCCCAACTCACACAACACCGCTCAACAACGCTGCACCACTAACCTCTCTCAACCTCAATCATTGTGTCAAACTAAAACCACTCAACTATACCTCTTGGCACTTTCAACTCACACATATCCTCTTCGGATATAGTCTCCTTGGTTTCCTCAACGAATCGCAACCGTCCCCAAACCCCACCATCACCAACGATGACAAAACCGAAATACCAAACCCAGCCTACTTTACGTGGCTAAAGCAAGACGGTCTCATTCTTGGTGCCCTCATGGGTACCCTCTCCTCAACCGTTCAAGCGTTAATTTTCCGAGCCAAAACCTCCAAAGAGGCTTGGGACATACTAGCACGCACTTAAACAAACCCTTCTCGAGCACACTGTTACGGGCAAAAATCAGTATTGTTTTGCCAGACACATGGCACAAGGAGACTGGGTAATCAAATAAGAGATGGATCGATGACATGGTGCAGTTTGATTGGGCAAGAGCAAAGCACATGGATCAAAGATAAAAGTAAGATCAACGGTGGAGATCGAATACAACTAACACAACAACTACAACAACTATATTCACTTGGTCAATAACTGCTTCCTAGAAAATAGGGGCTGTTGAGGAAGAGTATGAGAGCATCAAGGGGAGCAGTAGGAGTAGGTCTACTAGGGTTTTCTCATTATAAAAGCAAGGGATCACAACACATAATCATCTCATTCCACATCTTATTCATAATCCAACACACTCTCACTTTCATACTCATAACACTTGAGTCATTCCTCCAAGTTCTATTAATATATTTTACATACCATTTGTACTCCATAAGCCCCCTCTAAGTTCCGCCAGAATCCTGTGGTACCATTAGAATCCGGTGGTTCCACCAGAGTATATCTTGTATTTCCGTTAGAGTATACCCTTAGTTCTGCCAGAATCTGGTATTACCGCCAGAAGCGTACATTGTATCCCCAGAGCAAGTACTTTTACATTTTAGTGCATATATTTGGCGGGATTCCGACTCCCCCCGCGGTTTTTCCCACATTGAGTTTCCGCGTCACCATTTTCGTGTGTCCTTGCTCATTTACTTTATTTTCTTTATTCTTTTCGTCATTACTTTTACTTAGTTTACCTTCGTATTCTATCACAAATCACATATAAATCAACCCCCACATTAAGGCTAAAAAGAGTAGATCATTTTGACCCTCGACAAACATTTTAATAGGTTTGGTCAATTTTTGGCCTAAACACACACATATTACAAATCAAGGATAGTTTTGATTCTATTGTCAAAATCACTGACCAATCCATCACCAATTATATGAATTCAATTAAAGCGTGTATTGACCAACTCGCTTTAATGGGAAAAATTCTTGACCCGGAAGATAATGTATCCAAAGTTCTAAAAGGACTGGATTACACCTTATATAAACTCGTCATGGACACGGTCCGTGCTCGGAACAACCCAATATCATTTGAAGCTCTCCACGAAAAATTGCTCCAACGTGAATTACTGATAAAACAACAATCACCCAATGAAATTTTTTATATACGATTAATTTAGACGATTCCCCTCTTTAATCTCTTATATTTTGGCCTTATTTAATACGGTTTTGGAGTCGGTTTCGTTATATTTTGCCCCTTATTCTGCGTACTCTCATATTATATATTTTCGTCTCATTTTATAGGAAATATGCCAAGACAAGCACGAGACAGGATGAGACGTAAGAAACTGTCACTAAACATATACATAAAGAATAAAGAAACGGAAAAGAAAAAGAAAAAGAAAAAGAAAAAAGGAAACAGATAAATGAAGGATGAAGAAGAGGAGTAAGGAGAAGGAAGGAAGCCCCACCCCCCTGACGACAGGTCACAGACGCCGGCCAACCATCCACGCACACCACCACCTTCACATGTGGGTCGACGCCATCATGGGCCTTGGCAACCGTCCACACACACCACCCCACACTCCCTCCTCCCACGAACGCAGCGAATGAAGCAATGAGGAAGCCCCTATCGGTCGGCCAGCGGCCGCCAGTCCACCGATAGGGGGTCAAGCAGGGACAGGGAAGTGACGGAAATGAGGAGAGAAAGGGTCATGTCGGTCTGCCAGCAGGGAGTCCCCATACGCATCTTTTCCAATATTCGCCAAAAAAACAAGCTTTCCCTCGGCGCCGATAGGACAACCGGACGCCGGCCAGCCGACAGCCACCCCCCTTGGCCGAGATTTGCTTCCTTTGTTCCCTCTTCTTTGTTTGTGAGATCTATCTTTGGGAAACAATATAAATACCCTTCACCATAAAAGACCACATACCACCCCTTATGAACACACTTCATACTACCACCTTATAATAAGATATAAACCATAGTATTTTAGAATAGATTACTCTCATAATTAGTAATTAATATTTCCTTAATTAACATTAACTACTTCTTATTTTCACTTAACTACTATTAGATATAGTCCTTCTCTTAGTTATTGGTGAATATTTGGGTTGTAATTTGAAGACAAGAGGTGACTCTTTCTTCCATTATTAATTCAAGTTTCCATCTTTTATTACATGTTATGTAAATTTCTCATCTTTATTTCATTTACTTGTTATTTAATTACTCCTTCTTACTTGTTTAATTAATTAGCTTACATCTTAAATGTGTCTTCTCTTGCTAGTTTTCTATTAAAGTTTTCATCTTTAAATGTTTTCTCTTATTAATATGAGTGAGTAGTGTACTACTAAGTTAAGGTAGATGGGGGAGTTAGTGTAGGTTTATGGGTTGATTATGGTAATTGGGTATAAATATTTGGTCTTTTGGTAGTCTACTTGTTTTGTGTAAACAAGGTGTTTGATGAAATACTTGAATGAGTAGGTTAAGTTATTTCCATATTTAATTACTAGTTTGAGTGAGAGCTTAGACTTGTTTTATGTGTTTGTGTGTTTTGAATGTTTCGGGAAAGGTTAGGGCGAGAACCCAATCGAACCTTAGGCTAGGGTCCGTCTCGCATCCAGAGGTGGAGGCTTGCCTAGAGATCGTCTTGCACCGAGAGGTGGAGACATGCTTAGACTCACTTTTAGACTTGATGTGGTGGAAATAGTTTGTAAGAAGGGATGTCGATCTCAGGGACGGTTGTTGCTTAGAAATGATCTAAAAGTTGGCTAGAGTCTCTTGCAAGTCACAAGTGATTATGGGTTTGGGTTTGTTGACTAAACTAAGGTAACAACAATTAAAAACAATTAAAAACGACAAAAGAAGTCTAAGACGAGAAAGATAATCAAGTAAGAATCAATAAAAGGAAGGTCTAGGATTAATGGGTTCAAATGGGTAATTCGGGTTCTAGTGAGTCGGGTTAATAGTTGATGGGTAGTCAAACTTGGGCGCGGTGGATTGAGACTCTCGAACTTACAATCCCTCCCATATACCGAACCAAGCTAGCTCTCGCGTACACACGGTCGATACACCAACTATATGCAAATCCTAACATATTCCGAGGCTATCGATCTTACAGAAATGTACGATAAACATGAATCATGCAAGATTGTCAAGCAAGCATTTCATCAAACATATGGTATGCAAAAGTTGGAAGAAAGACAATTAATCAACAATTTAACCCGACTAACAAAGATTAACCCTCATTAAAACCCATTATCCCCCACTAATCCTAGATAAATCACTACTCAATCATACTCAAGGGGGATTCAACATTTACTAGAGATTGTAAAAGGAAATCAACAACAACATTAAACATTCTAATTAACAATAAGTAGATAACGATAATCGAAATGAAAACTTAATTAAAGGCAAGATTAAGTGGAGAATTTATACCAACTTGGAGAAAGATAAGAACTTTGATATAAATACCAAGATTTTGTCACAAATCTTCGAATATAACCCGAGTTCATACACTAAACCAAGTTGAAATCACTAATTAACCGACTAATTTGCTTAATTAAGAAAGATTAGCACAAGATTAAATACTAATTATATGAAAGTTTCAGATCTAGGGTTTCGTGCCCTTAAATTACATAAGAGGGTCTATTTATAGGTTTACAAAATGAAGGAAAGATGGGCCTCGAGAAGCTTCATGGACTGACAAAGTCACGACCGTGAAATGGGTTTCACGGTCGTGAAACACGTCTCACGACCGTGAAACTGCAAGTCACGGTCGTGAGAGAACTGGCAGAGGAAGGCTAAGTTTCACGGACAAGTCACGACAGTGAAGCATGTTTCACGGCCGTGACTGAGGTTTCACGACCGTGAGATGGGTTTCACAACCGTGAAACCAAATCCACGACAATCTAGCTTCTTGGGAATGCATCTCACGACTCACGACCGTGAGATGCTCATTCCCCTTCTTCCTTCGCTTGACTTTGTTATTTCCTTCTCGGTTTTGCTTGCCTTGACTCGGGAGGGCTTTGGCGCGTCGAGTAGGGCCCCCAAGGGTATGTGGGGCCCCCAAGGTATGCCGTGGGTCCTCCGAATGATTCACCTTCTTCTTTGTTGATCAAAAGTAGGTAGAAATCGCCTCAATTGACAGTTCGCCTACAAAAACACGATAAAAGCAAGAAATATGCTAGAAGAAGGTAAAACACGTAGAAATGCTCCTAGGGAGCATTAAAGGCAAACAAAACGAGATGAAAAAGGGTGAAAATGTGGGGTGAAATGACACTATATCAAATCTCCCCAAATCAAACCCTTACTCGTCCCGAGTAAGGATGAACAATAGTTAAGACCCTTAATTAACTACGATAAACCTAACCGATACAAGGCAATTAACGGGCCTTGCTCCGTCCCTTCAACTCACAACAAGGTATCCATGAGATAGGACACCTTCTTGCAAGGCAAGTGGGGTCTTGCTAAAAGTTTGATGCATTCTAGACAATAAAGCACACAAAACAAATGAGAATGCATCTACAAAAGCAAATGGCAACATGCCTCATCCATGCGCCGGGATTCATCTAAAATGGAAAAATTTCAAGCGTGCAAATTCCTATGTACTTACTAGTTTTACAAAGAACTATGCCTAGAAAGATAGAAATAAATCACCTCTTTATTGTGTAAAATTAGTATATTCGTTCACGTTCACTAGAAAACTTTGTCAAGGGTGAAAAAGCGGGATGGAAAGCGAGGGCCCCATGGTGTTAGAAGACACTGTAGGATCGGAATTCCGCCTCTCACCTAAGTGAAAGGAAGGGTCGTCCCCTCTTAGCCATGCAACGTAGGAGTAATCATCAAAAAGGTAAGGAAACGAGATGTTTGAGTTCTTATTTTGTTTATTTTTCTTTTCTTTTTCTTTTTCTTTCTTTTTGTTTTTTTTTTGATTTTTTTGGTGCTTGATTTGGGTGCCTTTTGAGAGCAAGGTGGCCTAGCGAAAGGTGTGCGGCGGAGACCAACAATAGGCAAATCCTCGCCGTAGCGACATCGAGAGCGACCCCATATGTATTGAGGGTACTCTAGAAGAGCCTAGAAGTCTCCATATGCACTCCCTAAGCTAGGACTAAGGCAAAAAAAGTGCAAAATTTCAAGCTTTTCTTTTTCTATTATGTTTGAACTCAATTTTTGGACTTGTGATAGAAAAATTTCCTTTTTGTCAAATGTAGTGAAAAGTGATGATTGGACAATTACATGGCCTCGAGAGTCACCTAGGAAAGCGTTCACCAAGGAATTTTCACACCATGGGGATGGTCAAGATGATAAATGCAAGCCCTTGACTAGGCTCTAGGAAACGGTGCGAAAATTATACTAAAAATACACATTAGAAGGTGTTTTAAAATCTATTTTAATTGGCAAAGTGCTAAGCAAAAAGAGTATCTACAAGGGTCTATTCAAGCTTGTTCAATTTCCAAATTAGGCATTCCAAAAAATTCTCCTAAATGCAACTATATGCCATGATCTAAAATTAAGCAACATATATACAAACTAATGCAAATGCTCTAGTGAACTACGTGATAATTAATCTAATGAAACCTCCTAACAGCACATAAGTCACACAACCGCCAATTCATCAAAATCCACACCGCAATCATCAACAAACTCCTCCAAAACTTCTCAAATCATAAGAAGTAGAGAAAGAAAGAAGGGGAATGAATAGGAGCGATCATACCATGGCGGTCTTCTTAATCCCTTCAATAAGTTTCTTAGCGATGTGTAGTGGACCTATGTATGGAGGTTAGAAGAAAACAATGCAAATATATACACAAACTAAGATATAAACAAGCTAATTTTTAGGATTTTTCAAATTTTTCAAATTTTTTGGATTTTTTGAATGATTTTAAATGCAAAATAAAACATGTTTTTGGATTTTTTTTTTCAACAAAAATGAAAATAAAAACTATGAAAATAGTTTCCTATCCCCCACATTGGAACAAACATTGTCCTCAATGTATGAAATAGGACTATTGAAAGTAAAAAAAAAAAAATAATACATGTTTTTGGATTTTTGAATATTTTCTAAAAGGAAAGAACATGTTTTTGGATTTTTTATATTTTGGAAAAAAATAAAAACTTGTTTTTGGGATTTTTGATTTTTTGTTTTTTTGAATATTCACAATATTCACAATATATACAAGATGGTTAGTTATGCAAATGAACTAATCTATATGAAATGCATGAACTAAATAAAAATCCTAAAACTAAATGCAAAATGATATAATACAAGTGCATGATCTAAGTAAATGCAACTAAACTATATGCAATCTAGAGTCTCATTGTGGTGGTAAGGTGCATAAATGCAAGCCCCTCATGGGGGTACCTCCCACAGGAAAGTCTAGTGTGCCATATCGGAATCTCGTCGTGGCGGTAAAATGCATAAATGCACGCCCCTCATGGGGGTGCCAACCACGGGAAAGTCTAAAAATGACACCTAACTACGTGATGCATGAAAGTAGCTAAATGCAAGGTTGTTTGTCAATTTGGATTTTTCATGGGGAGCAAAATATTGGTGTCCGATGGGATGGACACCCGCCTCCAATGTTGCCGAGGCCAACCAACAAAACACACAAATTACAAGTTAGAGAAACAAATTATATCAAATCATAGAGAGGAGAGGAGGAGACACACACTAGAGGGGAGGGGGAAGATGCTAAACAAGCCACCTAGACACCACTCCGACTCTTCCAATTATCAAACAAAAACAAAAAACCTTCTCAATAGGTCTCCTTCACATCCTCATCCTCATCACCATCTTCATCATCATCACCACACTCTCCCCGAGTCCCTTGGTCGCCCCCGGTCTCCATGCCCCCTCCCCGGTTTCCATAGTTGGGAAACAACAAATTGGGTTGAGCCCAGCTTGGCATCAAACCGTTAGGGTCAATGTACCCTTGGTTAGCCAGCAAAAAATAGTTCGGGTAGGAGGCATAATAGTTGTTGACCCGGTCTTCATGCATGTTCAGATGCATGTTCTGCATTAGACCGGTTAAGTAGTCGTCCTGGGGGGAGATGGTCGGGTCGGGGTGAACATACCCCTGGTAGTCAAAGGGGTAGAGGGGGATGTTCACGTAACTGGGTGGGGGGTAGGGTGCTTGCAAATGTGGCAGGGGGAAAAAGGGGGAATAGGCAGTGTTACCTGGGGTGCACTCTGACTCGGTCTAGATGCGGGTCGGGGTCGAGGCTGGGAAGACTCTCCCTCCTCCCTAGCACCACTAGAAGCGGCCCTACCACCTGCCATCGTCACTGGCAGCAGGTAGCTGGGTCGCCTCTCCATAGTGTTATCCCTAGGGGAAAAGGGTGGGAGTCTATGACAAGGAAGGTAAAAAGGGGTTGCACCCTTAATCACCCAAAGAAAACTCCTATCCCGGTCAAGCCTAATCCAATTCGAGTAGATTAGGGAATTCTCGTCAAGAAGTGTCCCCCCAGTCAAAGCCACGTACGTCCCGTCACTGTTAAAATTAGGGTCAAAGTGCTTGGCCAAAAATGTCACCAAACCCCCCATGACCATCGTCTGCCTACGGGCTACGGTGTTCCTACCCAACTTCCTCCACCTTCTATAGATTTCATTCATTATGGGGAAGGTGAAGGTATCCCTATGCCCTTGCACATTTAAGTGCAACTCTAGAAGGGTCAAGTCTAGCTGAGTGAGGTTGTTTGGCTCTTGCCGCCCTAGGAAGGTGCCCGACACTATCCTATGCCAAAAACGAGGCACATGGTGGTGAATTAGGAGGGCCGAATTCCTACGGAAATCGGTCAAAACCCTCCCGGTTAAGGCCATCCAAAGAGGGCTCAAATCATAGCCCTTTGGCTCTACAGTATCCCTTCTCGAAGGGAAATCTAACCCCAGAATAGCAGCAAGTTCAACCATTGGGACAACATGCGAAGTATTAGCAAGACGAAAACCGAAACACGGTACATTCTCAGCATTTACCAAGCTATTCAAACTACTTAGAAATTCTAGCGTGAGACTCCGGTAGGAGAGCTCATGCATGGAATATAGTGTAGTCATACCTGAGACCGCGAAAAAATTTCGCATAGCTTCCGTCAGGCCAAGACGACGTATGATGTCGTGGCACAGAAAAACAGTGGGTTCCATCTCCAACCCTTGAATAGCAGCGAAGGCTTGTCTTTGAGCCTCCGTCTCAAAGACGACTTCCGGAAAACCCGGAAGTTGCTCAATCTCTAAATCTTCGTTTGCGTCCGGGTTGTTGGACCCGCTGCCTCTCCGCCTCTTTGGTGCTCTTGCCGCCGCCGCTTTCCCTTTTCCTTGTCCCGCCATTATTATCTTTAAGCAAGCTTTTTCCCAAAAAACAAATTGTTCAAAGGAAGCCTCTAAAACGATTAAGAACACTAGAAAAACCTTCTAATGGCCCCAAAACAACTTCCTATTGGAGTAGAAAGCAAAAAAACTAACCCAAAAAATAGATCTTAATTTCGAATGTTTGAAAACCTAAGGTTAAAAATCGATTTTTTTGGGTTTTTTGGTGTTTGTAGGGCAAAAAAATTGTTCTCAATGTGTTATTAATTGAAGAAGGAAGCTTTTTGTGACAATTTGTGGGAGATTTGAGTGAGTTTGGTGAAGATTTGAGGGAGATTTGGTGATTTTTAGAGAGATGAGTGTTTGTGTTTGTGTTTGTGTTTGGTGTTGAAGAGGATGAGGAAAGATAAGAAGAAGATAAGAAAGAATGAAAAGTCACGGTTGGAGTATCACGGTTCACACAGTCTCACGACCGTGAAAATGATCTCACGACCGTGAGATGACCAGTCACGACCGTGAAATGAAGTCACGACCGTGACTTGTTCATGAACTGCTACTGCATTACTTTCCGCCATCTCACGACCGTGAGATTAGTTTCACGACCGTGAGATGGGTTTCACGGTCGTGAAACTAGATTCTCGTGATTCCTTTGCTTTTCTTGAACTTTCACGGGCGTGAAAACAATTTTACGAGCGTGACTCGTCTTTTTCGACCCTTTTGCTTCAAAATCTTCACCCTTTGCTTGATTTCTCGCTTCTTCGTTAGCATTCCGCTATGTTTCTTTCATTTCAACTTACAAAAACAATCACATACACATTAAATCCCTCCCTCACACTCTCTATGACAAAAATTTCACTAACAATTTACAAAATTCACTAAGTGACGGGAAATTGATTTAATTAATGATTAAATTAGCCAAACAGAAATTCGACCTCATTATCGTCAATTTAATCAATTTCCATGCAAACTAAAATCTATCAAGCATTAGTCAAATGAGTTAGAATTATATACAAATTTGTGATTCTTTGGGGACTTCACAAAACCCGTTCTTGTTCAAGAATTAATGAGGAGTAGTCGGCTTGAGGTACAAGGCATCGACTACTCCTATGAGAGAACCTTCCTTGTAAAGCTTGATTCATTGCCCGTTCACTTTGAATTTTTGACCATCTTTGCTTGCCAACTCAAAGTCCCCATATTTCCCTACCTCGGTGATCAAGAATGGTCCCGACCACCGGGATTTGAGCTTCCCGGGAAATAGCTTGTACCTTGAGTTGAATAGAAGAACCTTGTCTCCACATTGGAGATCCCTTTTGAGGATCTTCTTGTCATGAATGAGTTTGGTCTTCTCCTTGTAAGATTGGGCATTTTCATAAGATTTGAGCCAGAACTCCTCAAGCTCTTGTAATTGGAGTAATCTCTTGTCACCGCTAAATTTTGCATCAAGATTTAGTTCTTTGATCGCCCAATATGCCTTGTATTCGAGCTCTATGGTCAAATGGCAAGACTTGCCATACACCAACTTATAGGGCGACATTCCAATAGGAGTTTTGAATGCCGTCCTATATGCTCATAATGTGTCGTCGAGCTTCGAACTCCAATCTTTACGGTGCTTTGAGACCACTTTTTCAAGGATAAATTTGATTTCTTTGTTGGAGATTTCGACTTGACCACTCGTTTGGGGATGATACCCCAAACCGGTACGATGATGAACACCATATTTAAGAAGTAGTGAGTCCAGTCGTTTTTCATGAAAGTGCTTTCCTCCATCACTTATTAGAGCTCTAGGTACTCCAAACCAGGGGAAAATGATCTTCTTTAGGAAATTGATGACAACTTTGGCATCGTTGGTAGGGGAAGCCACCGCCTCCACCCATTTGGACACGTAGTCTACGGCCACAAGAATGTACCTATTCCCTCTTGAAGAAATAAAAGGGCCTTGATAGTCTATTCCCCACATATAAAACACTTCCACTTCAAGAATCCCCCTTTGGGGCATCTCATTCTTTCAAGAAATGTTGCCGGTGCGTTGACAAGCATCGCAACTTTGGACAAAGTGCTTAACATCATGGAACATAGAGGGCCAAAAGAACCCGGATTGAAGTATTTTAGCAACGGTCTTGCTTGCCCCATGGTGCCCTCCATAAGGAGAGGAGTGGCATCCTTTCATGATTTCTTCATACTCTCATTGTGGTACACTTCTTCTATACATCCCATCACCACACTCCTTAAACAACAAAGGATCATCCCAAAAGTATCTCTTAGCTTCAAATAAAAATCTCTTCTTTTGATTGTGGTTGATGCCCGGTGGAAGAACACCACCCACAATATAGTTGGCAAAGTCCGCAAACCATGGTGCTTGATTTTGGATTGTTTCATGAATTGCAAAGAGAAAATCATCCGGGAATGAATCGTTGATAGGCATGTCATCTTTACTTCCATCATAGCATAGCCGGGACAAGTGGTCCGCCACCGCATTTTCCGCACCCTTCTTATCTCTTATCTCCAAGTCGAATTCTTGCAAGAGAAGGATCCATCTAATGAGGCGGGGCTTAGCTTCTTTCTTGGCAAGTAAATATTTGAGTGCGGCATGCATGATCCGTATACACAATGACTTTGGAGCCAATTAAATATGAACGGAATTTATCAAGAGCAAAAACAATGGCAAGAAGCTCTTTTTCCGTTGTTGCATAGTTGACTTGTGTTTCATCAAGAGTCTTTCTAGAATAGTAAATGGCATGCAGAGCTTTATCCTTCCGTTGGCCAAGAACCGCGCCAACGGCATAATCGCTTGCGTCGCACATCACCTCAAATGGCAATTCCCAATCCGGGGATTGCATGACCGGAGCCGAAATAAGAGCTTCCTTTATCCTATCAAATGCCTCAACACACTCATTAGTAAAATGGAAAAGGGTATCCTTGAGGAGAAGGTGTGTAAGTGGTTTAGCAATTTTGGAGAAGTCCTTGATGAACCGGCGATAAAAGCCGGCATGACCAAGGAAGCTTCTCACCCCTTTGAGATTTGAAGGTGGGGGTAATTGCTCAATCACTTCCACCTTTGCTCTATCAACTTGGATACCCTTTTCCGAAATAATATGACCAAGAACCACCCCTTCATTTACCATGAAGTGACACTTCTCCCAATTCAAAACAAGACTAACTTCTTCACATTTTTGCAACGCCAAGGACAAATTATGCAAGCACAAATCAAAACCTTTCCCATATACACTAAAATCATGCATAAAAACTTCCATGATAGATTCAATGTAATCGGAAAAAATGCTCATCATGCATCGTTGAAATGTAGCCGGGGCATTGCAAAGACCGAAAGGCATTCTCCTATAGGCAAAAGTGCCATAAGGGCATGTGAATGTGGTCTTAGATTGGTCAATCGGGTCAATTGGGATTTGGAAAAATCCCGAGTATCCATCTAAATAGCAAAAATACTTGTTTGAGGCAAGTCTCTCTAAGAGTTGGTCAATGAAGGGAAGGGGGAAATGATCCTTTCTTGTTGAGGCATTCAACCTCCTATAGTCTATGCACATCCTCCACCCCGTCACTACCCTAGTTGGCACTAGTTCATCTTTATCATTCTTCACTACCGTGGTGCCACCTTTCTTTGGCACCACTTGCACGAGGCTAACCCAATCGGAGTAAGAGATTGGGTAGATGATCCCGGCATCTAGTAGCTTCATGACTTCTCCCTTGACTACTTATTGCAAAGTGGGGTTTAGCCTTCTTTGGGGTTGCCTTCTTGGCTCATGGTCATCTTGCATATGAATTCTATGCATACATAATTCGGGGCTAACCCCCTTCAAATCATCCAAGCTATAGCCTATAGCTTTCTCATGTTTTCTCAACACACACAACAATGCATTTGATTGATCATCATCAAGATTAGCATTTACAATTACCGGTTTGCACTTCGACTCATCAAGATAAGCAGATGCTAAGTTAGAGGGAAGGGGTTTAAGAGAAGGAGCTTGTACCTCTACCGCAATGTCTACCGCACAAGAAGTTTGGATGATAGACTCGAGTCTTAGAAGTTGTTGTTCATCAAGCTCTTCTCCCTCCAAAGTTGCTTCAAGTAAGTCGAACTCAAACCCATGTAGCTCCTCCTTGATATCCCTCGGCTCTAAAGTCAAGATAGCCTCCAAAGGGTCCCTCATAAAGAAGCTAGGTGTAACTTCTTCAACGAAGGCATCAATAATGTCAATGAAATAGCATGCTTCTCCAAGATTGGGGGCTTTCATGGCTTTTTGCAAGTTGAAAGTAATTTGTTCATCTCCCACTTCAAGGGTTAGCCTTCCGTATTTCACATCAATCACCGCTCCCGCGGTGTGCAAGAATGGCCTCCCGAGAATAATGGGGATTTGAGAATCCTCCGCCATATTAAGGACAATGAAGTCCACCGGGATGAAAAATTTCCCAATTCGAACCGGGACATCCTCCAACACACCCAAAGGTTGCTTTGTAGATCGGTCCGCCATTTGAAGTGTAATGTTTGTGCATTTAAGCTCCCCCATGCCAAGTTTTTCACATATGGAGTATGGCATCACACTCACACTAGCTCCCAAATCACACAAGGCTTTGTCAATGGTTATGTTGCCTATGGTGCATGGGATGGAGAAACTACCCGGATCCTTCAATTTTGGAGGGATTGGGTTTTGTAGAAATGCACTACATTCACCGGTGAATGCCACGGTTTCAACTCCACTCAATGACTTCTTCATTGTAAGGATGTCCTTCATAAATTTTGCATAGGCGGGGATTTGAGTGATGAGGTCGGTGAAAGGAATGGAGACCTCCAAGTTCTTGACAATTTTCATGAACTTGCCTAGTTGCTTGTCAAGTTTTGTTTTGGCTTGTCTTGAAGGAAAAGGTAGCCTTATCACAATAGGCTCCTCAACCTTCTTGTTTGTTGTTATCACATCATCATTCTTCTCAACAACAACTTGCTCACTTGAAGAGCACTTTTCCTCCTTATCATCCAACTCAACAACCTCAATTTCAATTGGCCCATCATCTTCCACTTTGTCTCCCTCTCCATTATCATCTTCAATTGGCATTCTTGGCCCCTCGTAACTCTTTCCACACCTCAAATGTATGGCATTGGCGGTTTCATTTCTAGGTGGGTTACCTTGAGGAGGTAATTGGCCCTTTCCCCTAGAGGAACTCCCCGAAGCTATTTGGGTCACTTGGGTTTCAAGCATTTTATTGTGGGCAAGGATGTTATTGATGATAATATCTTTGGCTTGGTTATCTTTTTGCAATTGGAGAATCGCTTTGTGAATGTCCAAGTTTGGATCCCCAACTTGTGGTTGCATGGGGGGTTGATTTTGTGGTGGTGGGTTGTATTGATTTTGGTTGTATTGTGGTTGATTGTAGGAAGGTTGGTTTTGATTGTATTGTTGTCTTTGGAAATTTTGTTGATTTTTTCTCATGGGAAGGGCAACATATGGTTGTGGTTGAGGGTTTTGAAGATTTTGGCTTTTGTATGAGAGATTTGGGTGATTCTTTGTATTCTCATTGTAGAAATTGGAGTAGGGGGTTCCTTGCCTATAAGATTGAAATGCATTAACTTGTTCCACGGATCCCCTACATTCTTGAGGATCATGACCAAATGTTCCACAACATTCACAAACCCCTTGAGGCAAGCTTGGTGCCATCACCATAGCATTCACTTGTTGCATAGGAGGTTCTGCTAATGAGCTTTGAGCTTGTTGAAATAGAGCCGTTTGTTGGTCCATTTTGAGGTTCATTGCTTCCATGTAAGAGCTAAGTTGAGCTCCAAAGTCGGCTCCCATTTGAGTGACGGAGCTCACTTCATGCTTTCCCCTAGGAGTTTGCCTTGGCCTACTAAATTCTGAGTTATGGGCCGCCATCTCCTCTATTCTTGCCCAAGTTTGAGCATCATCTACTTCCGTGAACCTTCCATTTGATCCCATGTTCAAGATTCCTCTAGCATCTTCATAAAGTCCATTCCAAAATTGTTGTACCAAGAACCACTCACTCAAACCATGGTGAGGGCAAGAACGAATAATCTCCTTGAATTGGTCCCAAGATTCATAGAGTGACTCTTCATCCCTTTGCTTGAATCCGGTTATCTTAGCTCTTAACATATTTGTCTTTTCCGATGGATAGAACTTTTGATAAAAAGCTAGAGCTAGCTTCTTCCATGAGTCAATACCTAGAGCGACCTTGTCAAGACTCTTCAACCATCGTTTTGCCGCTCCAATAAGAGAGAAAGGAAACAAGACCCATCGGATTTGGTCTTGAGTCACTCCCGTTTGAGAAACGGCATCACAATAATCACAAAAAGTTTCCATGTGTAGATGAGGGTCTTCACTTGGCATACCTCCAAATTGGTTTCTCTCCACCAATTGGATAAAAGCGGTTTTAGCAATGAAATTTCCGGTGAGATTTTGTGGTACGGGGGTTGTATTTGGAAGAGTATCTTCCGTGGGAATGGAGTGAGATGAGAATTTAGGCATTCTTAGAAGAGTGGGTGGTTGGATGTTTTGTGGGATGGTTGGTGGGATTCCAAAAGGATTCACAAATTCCGCAATCGGCACAATATCCTCCCAATTCTCTACACTTGGATGCTCAATTTCTACCTCGTTACTTTCCCGGACTTCCCTTTCTTCAATTGAAGGTAAAAGCTCCTCCGTTGTGATAATCGGATTTGAAGAAGAGTCTCTACTTGCGGTTTTGAAGACTTTGCGAAGTCTCCTAAAGGTCCTTTCGATCTCGGGATCGATTGGAGGTTGATTCTTTGGGGGAGCTCGCCTGGGCATACAAGAAAACTAAATGTAAATGGTGAGAATGCCTTGAGAAACTAGGTTTCTCAAGACAAGAGGCAAAAAACTAAAGCAAACTAAAATCAATCAAATTAAACATACACCGTCCCCGGCAACGACGTCATTTTGATGTGGTGGAAATAGTTTGTAAGAAGGGATGTCGATCTCAGGGACGGTTGTTGCTTAGAAATGATCTAAAAGTTGGCTAGAGTCTCTTGCAAGTCACAAGTGATTATGGGTTTGGGTTTGTTGACTAAACTAAGGTAACAACAATTAAAAACAATTAAAAACGACAAAAGAAGTCTAAGACGAGAAAGATAATCAAGTAAGAATCAATAAAAGGAAGGTCTAGGATTAATGGGTTCAAATGGGTAATTCGGGTTCTAGTGAGTCGGGTTCATAGTTGATGGGTAGTCAAACTTGGGCGCGGTGGATTGAGACTCTCGAACTTACAATCCCTCCCATATACCGAACCAAGCTAGCTCTCGCGTACACACGGTCGATACACCAACTATATGCAAATCCTAACATATTCCGAGGCTATCAATCTTACGGAAATGTACGATAAACATGAATCATGCAAGATTGTCAAGCAAGCATTTCATCAAACATATGGTATGCAAAAGTTGGAAGAAAGACAATTAATCAACAATTTAACCCGACTAACAAAGATTAACCCTCATTAAAACCCATTATCCCCCACTAATCCTAGATAAATCACTACTCAATCATACTCAAGGGGGATTTAACATTTACTAGAGATTGTAAAAGGAAATCAACAACAACATTAAACATCCTAATTAACAATAAGTAGATAACGATAATCGAAATGAAAACTTAATTAAAGGCAAGATTAAGTGGAGAATTTATACCAACTTGGAGAAAGATAAGAACTTTGATATAAATACCAAGATTTCGTCACAAATCTTTGAATATAACTCGAGTTCATACACTAAACCAAGTTGAAATCACTAATTAACCGACTAATTTGCTTAATTAAGAAAGATTAGTACAAGATTAAATACTAATTATATGAAAGTTTCAGATCTAGGGTTTCGTGCCCTTAAATTACATAAGAGGGTCTATTTATAGGTTTACAAAATGAAGGAAAGATGGGCCTCGAGAAGCTTCATGGACTGACAAAGTCACGATCGTGAAATGGGTTTCACGGTCGTGAAACACGTCTCACGACCGTGAAACTGCAAGTCACAGCCGTGAGAGAACTGGCAGAGGAAGGCTAAGTTTCACGGACAAGTCACGACAGTGAAGCATGTTTCACGGCCGTGACTGAGGTTTCACGACCGTGAGATGGGTTTCACGGCCGTGAAATCAAATCCACGACAATCTAGCTTCTTGGGCATGCATCTCACGACCGTGAGATGCATTTCACGACCGTGAGATGCTCATTCCCCTTCTTCCTTCGCTTGACTTTGTTATTTCCTTCTCGGTTTTGCTTTGTGACAACCCTCGCGAATGCGGAAATATAAAACATACAAGCATGTGAATTATATAGCGGAAAATACGGTATTTTAAAAACCTTTATACATGCAAGATAGAAAAATACGAGGAGTGTCAAAATATTACAAACTAAATAAAAATACCACAAGAGACGTAGTCTCTCAAAGTGTTAACAAAAGACAAAGTAATTAGCAACTTGCTAAACAACGTCTAGAGGTGTTTCATCCAGGGACAACGCCCGCTAGCTCACACCCGAACCCAAAATAGCATAAGCAAAAAGCCATCCATGCAAGCAACCTGTTCATTCATGAAAAACATGAACGCCACAATCAGTGGGGAGTAACTCCGGGTTCTCCCAGCCATATCACATTAAACGTACATAGAAGGAAATACAAAAGTAAAATCATGCATATATAGATATACATGTGAGATACGATAAGAATAAATAGGCAATTCGATAAATAATGATAAGAGCATATGGAATACAAATCCGAATCCATCATGTTATTCAAAGACTCGGGGAAGACACTCTTAGGCAACCGAATACGCTCACTAGGGCTTGCATCTCACCGTTAGCGGTATAAGATTGATAAGATTGAGACTCGACAGACAAACCAGTCAAGTCATGCGATGATCACAATAAATCCAACATATTATCATCCATTCACGAACCAAGACATGACGGTGTCCAAGTCATGCAATGACCATGAATACAATCATGAAATCACGGCATTCAAAGACACGACACAAGACGACACTTCTCACGGTAAATGAAACGCGCACTAGCATCGTGTACATGGCAAGTAATGATTAAGTCATCCCACGGGATGAGCATTTCCCGGAACTCACAGCAACATAACGCATTTACGCGTATGTAGACTAATTTCCATCCTGGTAGGACATAATTAACGGCTCCTAATCTACCTGGCCAGATTCTCGGAATCAACATTTTCCGATTCGACATGTCGATAAAGCGTTTCGCATCCAAGACTCCGGCTTATAAAATCATATTCCGAGTACCCACATTCTCGGTAGATCAATTGACGAAAGAGGCGGAAAACGAGCTCAAGCCTCATAACATGCGGTACGCTACATGCAAATAACACCACCTCGCAAGTACACAACATTTGACGGCCGGGTCGATCAACGCATAGCGTTCAACTCCCAACAACGTCGTCGTATGCCCACTACACATGCAATTAAGCAGTAGGATACCTCTCCGTTCCAACATTCCAGCCTTACAAACGGGAAGGTAGCCAAGGGAATGAGAGTATAAAGCACAAGACAAAATAGTGCTCAAACCGTATCATTTGTAAAAATCGACTCAAAGTGGGACATAGCAAAAACCGTCACAAAACATGTGAACATGGCATTATATAAATGTAACTATGATAAACATGAATCAATACATGATACATAAGCATTAGACCAAGTTTAAGAAGCATAATCAATAGGAAACATAGATACCTCTCCAAAACAACAAGTTTGGAAACTAACTAAAACAAGGGTTCACTTCAAACTGTCATAACTAGAGTTCTAGACATGTAAATACAGAAATTCCAAGTCGAGGTGATAGCTTATCCTCTTACGGTTCCAACGAATGGTCACAAGCCCAAAAAAAGCAAGTAACAAAGAAAGTTTGATCATTTTACGAAAAAGGGTCTTTGCAGGGAAACTGTACAAGTCACGACCGTGACTTGTATTTCACGACCGTGAGATGAGGTTTCACGACCGTGAAACACTCTGTTACCAATTCACCCGAGAGTCTTCAACAACATTCAATCCTATCATTTCCAATTCTCATAATTCATTTCTAATAACTATCAACAATCAATATTAATCATCAACAATCATCAAATAACAACAATCATCATCCACAACATGAATCCTAAGCTTTCTAATCGTATTCTAAATACGAATCCTAGCATATAAAGCATGTAAAACACGTAAATGATATCGAGTAACCCTTCACCGTTACCTTTACGCGTCTTTAATCGATTACTAAGCCTCCCTAGTAGTCTCCACCTACAATTAGGTAATAAAAGATGAATATATTTCACCTTGAGAAAGACGGATAATTTAAAAAGCGAGAAAGACGGTAATTTTATTACTAATACGGATAGAGGAAGGTAAGAGGAGAAGAATGAGACGAACTTACGTGAATTCTATCAAAGAACGAAGGAGTTACGATGATTCTAAGATCGAAATCCAAGAGGGAGGCTAGGATTTTGTTTGCTTAAGGAGGAAGTCATTTGGTTGTGTTTGTGTAATGAATTAGGTTAAGGGGTAGTGTGAGTTGTATAGGAGAAAAGTCAACGGAAGTCATAGACGGTTCCAAAGTCAAGGAAAGTCAAACTCGACTCAAAAGTCAAGAAAAGTCAACGACGACTCAAAAGTCAAGAAAAGTCAAAGACGACTCAAAAGTCAAGAAAAGTCAAAGACGACTTAAAAGTCAAGAAAAGTCAAACTCGCCTTAAGACGGGATTCTCATGGAATCTCGCTGAAATTCCAAATACGAACTCGGAAATTCTAAATTCGACTCGAAACTTTAAATTCTAAATTAAAACTTAAATTTGCTGAAAAGTATCCGTAAAATATTTTCACTAGAAAAATAGGGTACATTTCCGGGTGTTACATGCTTGCCTTGACTCGGGAGGGCTTTGGCGCGTCGAGTAGGGCCCCCAAGGGTATGTGGGGGCCCCAAGGTATGCCGTGGGTCCTCCGAATGATTCACCTTCTTCTTTGTTGATCAAAAGTAGGTAGAAATCGCCTCAATTGACGGTTTACCTACAAAAACACGATAAAAGCAAGAAATATGCTAGAAGAAGGTAAAACACGTAGAAACGCTCCTAGGGAGCGTTAAAGGCAAACAAAACGAGATGAAAAAGGGTGAAAATGTGGGGTGAAATGACACTATATCAAGACTAGTCTTAACTCTCACCATAATTGACCTTACCTACATTAATGAACTCATTCACCTTAGTCTTTCTATATTCTTGATTTTAATTATATCATTGCTTCTTTGTTAGATTTAGTTATCATTAATCACCACTCATTTTCTTTTAGCTAGAACTAAACTAGAATTGTTTAAACCGTCTTATAGGCTTAATTTTTGGCCCTTGGGATTCGAACCTTGCAATACTCAACGATATAATCGTACACTTGCGGGGTAAATTAAAACATACATCAATTTTTCAACCTACTGCCAATCTTTCCTACCGCCACAACAACCACTACAGTGGGTATCCACGCACCACCCCTGCCCCCGTATACAACCAGACCACCGCTCACCCTTAATCCAACCCACGTCCCTTCAAGGGTCGTTGCCAATGGTGCAGACAAGTGTGGATATCCACGGTAGTGGTAAAATGTTTGGATGAGTGGATTACTTAACGGTCCCCAGTAAGCTCGTACTCTGACGTAATAAAGAGAATTCTTTATGAATAAAGGAACATGTAATGTCTCTCATGCTCGGTAAAGGGTAGGCCGACACTAATGTGATATGAGTATTGTTGGGTTCATATTGATGATGACATGCCAATTTAACATGTTTATCAAGTGACTATTTCTTAGGTTCCAATGTCTCTCCATTTGCAATGTTGATCAAGAAAGATGTCAAAGATCAAGTCAAGAACTCTTCATAGTTGTTGTTGTCTTTGGATGTGAGTACATTTGTAAAAGTAATAGAATACATCGTTTGACAATAGTTTGCGGCAACAGTGAGCATGACTGTTGCCTCAATGTCTGGATTATAACAGTAGTACTTATGTGAACTGACCACAGTAAGTGCAACTATTGCTTTTGTCTGCAACTCTTGAATCAAAATCATTTTTCCTTTTAAATGTTATTTTCTTCAAAAATGTGTTTCATAAACAAATCTGAGTTGACAAGTGTTTTATCAAATTATTTGAAGGATGTTTTACTTTTTAGAATTAGGCAAAGAAAGGTTTTTTTGAAAAAGCTAACTTGGTTGATATCCTCCATGTTTTAACCAAAGGTCAAAGATAGTTTTATAGAATTTAAGTACTATCACTCAACCTTTCCATCATTGCCTTTGGTAGCCTTACTTCCTATATGAAACATCCTTTTCAACCCACTTACTTATTTATTGACATCTACAAGTTAGGTTGATTGACTCTTCCAAAGATAATAATTTTAAAACACTTCAAGCATCCTCCTTAACTCTATAAATAGAAGACATTAAATGCTCAGATTTCTTAAGACTTTCCAAAGCATCATCTTTCAATTGCAAACTGTTCTAAGTGTTTTTCAAAACCTTTTTCTTTGCAAAAGTTTTTAAAGTCTTCAATAGTTACAGTCCAGACAACTGTTGTCACTTTAATGTATTCTTGTTACTTGAATTGTTAGATCTTATATATTGTCCTCTTCAGTTTTTTTTTAGAACAAGTCCGAGGAACAAAGATCCTGTAACTTTTTCAGTACAAGAGTCGAGTTCTTGGACAAGTGTGTCCTTGAACTCTTTCGCAACCGGAGTAGGTTGTTGGCCATTTTATTGTAGGGTTTTTTAAGTTGTCGGAGTAGATTTCTTATTAATAAAGCAATATAATGAAAATTGGACGTAGGCCCTTAGAGTGAAGGCCGAACCAATTCAAAATCGTGTGTTGATCTTTTCTTTTATTATTTCCGCTGCACTTTTATTTACGTACTTTGATTAAGCATAGCAACAGTCTTCAATACTGTCAGCTACAACTTCGAATTTCTTTGAAAGGAACTGGTAACGGTTCAACTAACTGTTACCACGATCAGAACATTTTGTTACACTTCCACTCAACTCACTTTAATTCATAAAGACTTAGTTGAAAATTTTAAAAGGTACATAATTCACCCCCTCCCCCTCTTAGGTACTAGGAATCCATACTCTTCAAGTATGTGTTTTTATAAAAATAAGAAATGATATAATGTTTTGGATACATGACTGGTTTAAAGTTGAGAATATTATATGCTCGTAAGTTATTGTACTCGGTGATGTGATATTAGTGAGGAATAATGAATAATGAAAATGACTCAGACACCACGCTTTAGTAAGAAAATTTACTTATCACATAAGTCTGGTGGTGTATGGTAAGTAAATGTATATTATATTTTTCGACCTTATTATATTTATGATGTTGATTTAATGCAAATTTTTGACCTTATTGATTATCTGGGCGATGTTGCTATGAAACGAAATATTTCGATACCTGATGTATACGATATGTACTACATAGATAAGCATTGTATAAAGTTATACATTAGAAGTGATTCAGATTTGTTAAGGATGTTTCAACATTCACAAGGGTCAGGGCAATTGATGTATGGTTGGAAGATACGGTAAATTCAATGAAAGAGTTTGAGATGGTTGCTGAACTAAAAAGAATAAAAATGGGGAACGAATTAATGAAGCAAAAAGAGGAAGAGGAAATGACGAGACTGGAAAAAAATGTTGAGTACATGCAATCTTTGGTGATTGACATTCCTGCTGTAAACTTAGATTGTAACGACATGCCATATGTTAGAGGTTATCAGTCTCACGTCATAGATGAAGAAGGACCACAACCAACACCTACTAATTCTCAAACACAAACAACACATCTCCACCCTTTCCCACAATCTGCCCCACCATGTCCTCTTACAAAAGAATGCCCTCCTTCATTTAAAACACCTCATTAACACAATCACAACACACTCAAAATTATCCCACTTTTGATAGGTTTAGGGCCTTTCAACACCTCCTTGAATTTACCAGCCCAAATCCACCTAAAAAACAACCAACATCAACAAAAAAAAACCTAAGTCCACTGCTATAAGGAAGGGTATATATATTGCAAAACCTAAAACAAAAAAAGGACATGGTGAGGCTGAAACAAGTTTCAACAGGCCAAAGAGAAAATGCAAATGGTTTGAAGGTATACCAAATCATTTTGAGGAACACTGCTCTAAAAGTGGTGTGTCTGATGAAGACTATTGTTACAATGAAGAGTCAGAGGTGTCTGCAAGTAGTGAGTATGTTGATGACTTGTATGAAGAAGGGAGTGACACGAGTGAAGAGCCTCGGAATTTCATTAAACATCATCCAATTGATGCTACAGTTGCCATTTCTGATGATGAAAGTGCCCAATATTTAGATAAGTCATATAAGAATGATGCAATGTACTTACCTTAAAAGTGGGGTTCAATTACTTTAACACCGTGGTTGTTATTTATTTCAAAGGCCGAATTTCAGGTAGTGCTCTCAGACTATTGCATACAAGAAGGCTTTAGTTTAGTTGTTTTAAATTCCGATCACACACGTTTTACTGCAATATGTAATGGTGAAAATTGCACTTGGAAAATACATGTGTCAAAGTTGCCAGATAAAATGACATGGCGAATTAAGGATATTTCTGGGTTTCATAAAGATTGTTATCCTATGAAAAAAAATCCTTTAGCAACCACACAATGGATGTATAAGAAGTTAGAAGCGGAACTAAGGGCAGATCCAAAAACGCCTGTCAAAGCTATGGTTCAAACTTTAATGGAGAAATATGGAATTGAGGTTTGTATTATAACAATGTACAAGGTCAGAGACTTAGCTTCAAATCAAATTTATGGAGGGCATAAGGAGAGTTATAATATGTTGGCAGCTTATGGGGAAATGATCAAGAAAACTAATCTCGGGTCTTGGGCACTCATCACTTGGCATTCACCTCACAATGATAATGCAATCAAGTTCAAAGGCATGTTTGTGAGTTTTAGTGCGTGGATCAACGATTTTCTCAAAGGTTGTAGGCCAATTATTGGTGTAGATGGATTCAAGGGAAGATACAAAGGAATGTTGTTATCTGCAATGAGATTGGGTGGAAGTAATAATTTGTACTGCATAGCATATGATATTGTCGGAAAAGAGAACACTGATACATGGACTTACTTCTTTAGAAATTTGAGACTTGCTTTTGAACAACATGAATGTATCAAATGGGATTGGACTTTTATTAGTGATAGGATGAAAGGGGAAGACAATGCTTTGGAGAAAGAATTTCCAAGGGCCACAAGGAGAATTTGTGCACAACATTTGTACTCAAATTTTAAAGACAAATGGAGTGGTCCTTTATACCATGATCTATTTTGGACTGCGGCAAATGCAAAATCAGCATGCGTATACAACAAGACACTAGAGAAGATGGCTCAAATGTCTATTGCATCTGTGATGTACCTAGAAAATGTCCCACAACAATGGTCTATCCATACATTTGATCACGAGGTGGCGTGTGTGCATAATACGTCAAATTTTGTGAAATCCTTTAATGCGTTAATAAACGACTTGAGAGAGCTGCCAGTGATGTCTTTAATGGAAGTGATTAGGACTTATTATATGGCTAAGTTTTCTGAGAGGATGGAGTTAGCTAACAAGATTGAAATTACTAATCCAACACCTAACACAAAAGGCGTAATTGAAATTAATTGTTTGGATTCAAGACATTTTAGGGTGATTAAAGCTGGAGGTGGGGAGTTTGAGGTGCGTGAAGGCACCAGTGTGTTTCTAGTGGATATCATTAATGGCGTGTGTCTTTGTGGAGAATGGCTAATAGGAAGACGGGGGGAAAATGATGGTAAGGCACTACCGACCAATGTACTTGGTCGACAAAGTGTTGCTCGAGCTTTCGGCAAATTGGTAAAACTACTTGTTTTTAATTTAATAAGTTTATTCATATTTTATAACGATTATTCATTCAATTGTATTAAATCATTTGCTTATTTTCAGGGATCGTTAGCGACGCCGCCTCATCAGTTGTTGGAGAAGTCAAAGAAGAAAAAAGACAATTGGATCAACTCTAGAGCGGAGGTCGTCGATGTCAGTATTGAACTGAAAGTTTTAAATTATTTATTTCTAGTTTCTACAATTATAAATCATATAAGCTTATTTACCTACTTTTTTTTTGCTTTTTCAAGGTTGAGTACCAGAGGATGAAGGCACGGTTTGACGCCGGAGAGATTACAAACGACGAGTTTTTGGACTAGGTAGAATGGCTCGAGAGCTATTCCACCCTCCTAGTAGTTCGTCTCGACATGAAGACTCGTCATACACACCTAGCGTACTTTCTCAGATCACAATGGCTAATTCTCAGCTTCGAGAGGAAGTAAGTGAGCTTAGAAAGCAAAGGGAAGCCAACATGACTCAAGGGGAAATTGATAGAGGTGAAACACAAGCATTGAAGGATAGGTTAGCAAAGGAACTTGGGTGGAGTTTTGATGAAACATGTAATCCTGATCCTACTCCTTAGCGTCGAGGTAACTTCTCAGATGACGGTAATGGACTTGGTAGTTAATTAGCAGATTGAGTCCTTGGGTTAGCATTATTAGTCATGGTTAGTATTATTAGACTACTTTATTAGTCATGGTTAGTATTAGTAGACTTCGGATTTAGACCACTTTTAGTATTTGTATTATGATATTTATGAAGACTTTATGACACTATATTTCACCTTTAAGGGTAATTATTTTGTTGGCTTGAGTTTATTTTGAATGTGAATGATCGTGTTGGATTTGATTCCCGCTTTATATGCGGTCGACAAAGTTGGATTACAAATTTTTGCAAGTTTGATTTATGTTCTATCAAATGAGAGGAGAAAATATTGGGTAGGTTTGGAAAAAGGTAATGGTATCTGCAATGGAAAATCACTTGCAATGTCCATTGCAAAATGCCATAAATGTTGACTGTACTCAGTCGTTGACCTGACCGTCGCAGTCCCTCGCAAGGCCTTATTGCAATGGACAATCCCTCGCAAATGCCGAAAATGTTGACTAAACTTGGACCTTGACCTCACCCCTCGCAGTCCCTCGCAAAATCTAGTTGCAACGGAAACATCCGTTGCAAAGCTAATTATTTGCGACAAAATGGGCCAATGGACTTTCGCAACGGATTTTCCCTCGCAAATTCTATTTTGCGACATATTTTTTGTTTTAGCAAGGGATTTTGTCTGTTGCAAATGCCGTGTTTTTTAGTAGTGGTTGGATTCAAGAAAATCGGTATGCATTTGACGGTAAAATTAATTCAGAGTCATCCAGGAGGTCGGGGTCATCTTTAAGGTTTGCCTAAAGTTTGAAAGAAAATTAAGAGTATGGTGAGTTAGAAGCTGCACTGGTTTGCATAGGAACAATGAATCAGTTAATGGAGGCCTAGTTGCAAGCAAGGTAATTCAGTATCAATTCAAACTTAGTTCATATAAACAGACTAATACAAACACAAGGGGGTATTGATTTAAATCAGCTTTTGCGTAAGAAAAAACTGTAATCATGAATTAGTCATTAAACTTGAAGTGGTAACAGTAGCAAATAAAGTCAGGGGGGATATTAGAGACTAACAAAAACAGTTGCGAACACTGCATCCTAGGTCCCAGAAATGACCTCACGAAATAGCAAACACTTCAAAATAAACTAAGTGACATGGGTTTCATTGTTCCAATATTAAATCCTTTACTAGCACATAGGTATTTTAATTTTTTTTACAAGTGATCGTGGTGTATTTCGTTCTTCATACCAACTAATTTAGCTCTACATATCAGAGCTAAACAGATACATCTCACAGGAATCTCATAGCGAAATCTCTTAGCCACAGTGGAAATAGGGTAAAGTTTCAGGTTACACAATGCATAATTTATCATACTCGATACATACACAGGTGCATTGAATAGTAGCAATGACGATATCCGTCCTTATGCATCCTTCCCAAAGTTTTCTACTGATCACTGCAGTAAAAAAAAACAGATGTTCTGAAACCCTCTTCAGATCAATTATGGGAAAACATGAGAATCAGTTTCTGAAGATACAAGTACTTTTAGGACACTTTAGAAGGCCAAACCAGTAATTCGGTTCTGATGTCCTTTTAGTTTAGTCATAACCTGCAGAAAAAGGCAATGTGAATGACCACATGCATTCTGCAGCGTAAAGGGCGAAACCTTGAGTCAATGGCAAGCCGAAGAGATTGTTGTGTTCATGCCATGATAACAATAACCTTAACCAGGAGAATGATGATTAAAAACAGAATAAACTAAGTACAAATAGTTTCACATACTTCCTCTGATGGTCCAAAAGGTCTCGGACTTTTCATCAAATGTTCACAATATGCTGTTTTGTAATTTACAGCTGCACTATTGTTTGGGGGAGACCTTACACGCTTTACTATTGCATAACTTTACAAGACTTGCAGGGGAAAAAATGTTTACATAGTGAAGAGTACCAACTAATGCACTATAACTAATGTTCCGTAATCATCCCCATACATGCTCTTTAATGGAGGTATTTGGCAAAAGTTGAGAGTGAGAATTTAAAGATCCTCTTGAGTTTACCATATGGATTTGTTTTAAACTTTTAAAACAAAGTTTGGTTTTCCTTCCCAAAAGTGTTGCATTAAATTATCGATCACCTATCTATGAATTCTTCCAATTGGCTTGTTACTGAAGAGCTCAATCCCGTTGCTCATAAGCTATGTAATCGGCAATTTTGTTTCCTCCCTAGAAAGTAAAGTCAAGCTTCCATTCTTCGAAATGCTCATACAGAGAAATAATGTCCTTATTTCAAAAAGATTAAGCATATTATAATAAACAAAATCTCAAATTTTATAATAATACTTGACAAATTAATGTAGTTACCTGATAATGTGAGTGTACTGAGGAGGTATGTCTTGAATACCTTTTACATAGTTCACTAGATGTTTCGAATCCGAAAAACTATGTATCTTGTTCTCCCCTTCGACGAGCGCCCTTAGTAAGGAATGGCTTAGTGTCAACGCCTCTCCTTCCACAACATTATTTGTAATTTCCTTTGAATAAAAAATAAAATAAATGATATATAAAATCTTAAAAAAATATATATGTTGATATCAAATAAAAAAATACTTTTAACTCAAAACTGGTATAATGTTGTATTTTACCGCTATTGAACAGATAATACGCAGAAGCTCCTCCGGTTATACTTCCAATCATCATCGAATAGTCAGAAAACCCATGCATGACACCATCCGCCATAGATAGACGGTGGAACTAAAGTCATAATGGGTCGTTTAAGGTTCGAGACGGGTGGTATATTGGAGCTACGCCACGGGTAAACAATTGGCATATCTTTGACTATAATTACTGGGAATTGGGTTTTTAAGTTGAACCCAGATTTGGGTTTGATATTCAAATGATGGGTTTTTAAGGGATTTGGGAAATTGAATGAGGATGAACAATTTGATTTGTATAGGGTTTTAGTAGGGTTTATGTGTGTGTTTATGCTGCTACAATTTGCCATGATTTTTTTTTGAAATGTTTGACGATGGTTTAATTTATTGGTGTTTTATTCGTTTGTAATGATGAATGAAGATTTCAATTTAATGGTTTGAATTCTAAATTAGGAATTCGCGGATGAATGTTTTGACAGGAGAGATAGTGAAAATGCCTTGTTAAGAGGAAGTGAACGCAATACAGGGTTGGAGACGGAGTATCTTCTTTGTATTTTTTCCCTTTTTATTTATTATTTTATTTATGGTGATGGATTTCGAATGTGTTTGAATATATACTCCCCAGGCCCCCCACCTCCATCACCCTAACCAAACCCACAATTAGACTTGATAAACGGGTCAAAAGGCTCGGGTCTGGTCGGGCCAATTTGGATGCGCCATATTTTTGGGTTAAACCAGGTTGGGTTGTCTTTTCACGTTTCGTGTATGCTTCGATATGTTGGTCTCAGGTTATTTCGAGTCCGTGTTATTCTCGGGTCAATTATTTCAAAAGAAAAAAGTATGTTTAGTTTAGTTTTGATGACTAATTCTTTAATCTAAAATAAATAATATAAATTATTATTATGATTACTTTTTCAGTTGATGACCCAACTCCTTAGCCCATAAGTCCATAACTCACATGTCCTCATACTTTTAATTTCCACCTCCCAAAAGAATAGGCATTGAGTCCCAATTTCTTTTGTTGTTGCTTCTTTCACTATGGTTATTGTTTCCCTTGTCTCAATCTTTTTGGTCTTTTATCTTTTGTTTTTTCCTATTACTCTTTTTAATTTGCAATGCATACACTACAACAAATTGACACTTGCGCCACGATTTATGTCACGGTAGTATAGAATTCGTGGCTAAAATTTGCTTAGCCACGGGAAAAATTCATTCACTAAATTAGAAAAAAAATTATGCCACGCGAAAAGTTTTTCCGTGGCAAAAAGCCATTTGCGCCACGAATATGGTTACAGTCGTGACTAAAAGTGAATCTTGTCACGACCTATGTCACAACCGTTATAACACCCGCAAATGTACCCTATTTTTCTAGTAAAAATATTTTATGGATACTTTTCAGTGAAATATAGTTTTAATCGTAAATTTAATTTTCCGAGTCGAATTTAGAATTTCCGAGTTCATATTTGGAATTTCCGCGAGATTCCATGAGAATCCCGTCTTAAGGCGACTTTGACTTTTCTTGACTTTTGAGCCGTCTTTGACTTTCGTTGACTTTTTCCTTCATATACTCCCTCAAACCCTAACTCCTTCTTTCATTTTCCACTTACTCTTTCTTCCTCATCAAACCACCAAAAACCTAGCCTCCATTTCTTCCAAGCTTAGATTCGTCATAACTCGTTCGTTTCTCGCTCAAATTCACGTAAGTTCGTCTTCTTCTTTCCCTTTTAGCTTCCTCTATCCGTATTGGTAATAAAATTACCGTCTTTCTCGCTTTTTAAATTATCCGTCTTTCTCAAGGTGAATGATATTCATCTTTTATTATCTAATTGTATGTAGGTGGAGACTAGGAAGGTTTAGAAACCGTTTAAAGACGCGAAAAGGTAACGGTGAAGGGTTACTCGATATCATTTACGTGTTTTATGTATTTTCTAGGCTAGTAATCGTATTTAGATTATGGTTAGTATGCTTAGGACTTGTGTTGGTGTTGTTGGTTGTTGTTAGTTGTTAATTGATATGAGAATTGATGATTTGTGATGATAAATGAGGATTTTGTTGTTGATAACATGTTAATTTTTGATCGTCCTTGAATCCCGTGAAGGACGCAGGCTGCGTTGGGGGACGCAGGCTGCGTCGTAGGACGCAGGCTGCGTCGTGGTGACGCAGGCTGCGTCATTCGCTGCCAACAGAAATTTTCCTGCACTGACCCCTTTTCGTAAAATGATCATATCTCCTTCGTTACTTGCTTGTTTTGGGCGTGTGACATCCCGTTGGAACCGTAAGAGGATAAGCTATCACTTCCATTTGGAATTTCTGCATTTTCATGTCTAGAACTCTAGTTATGACCGTTTGAAGTGGACCCTTGTTTTCGTTGGGTTCCAAACAACGTTGTTTTGGAGAGGTGATCTATGTTTTTCTTCATTATGCTTCATAAACTTGTTCTAATGCTTATGTATCATGTATTGACTCATGTTTAACATATTTAAACTTATATGATTCCCTATTCTCATGTTTTGTGACGGTTTTTGGTATGTTCCCACTTTGAGTCGGTTTTTACAAATGTTACGGTTTGAGCACAAATTTCCTATGTGCTTTGTACTCTCATTTCCCGGCTACACCCTTATACTCGTTAAACTGGAATGTCGGAGCGATGGGGTGTATCCTTGATGCTTGTATGCATGTTTTAGTGGGAATATGACGACGTTGTTAGGAGGTGAACGCAATGCGTTGATCGACCCGGCCGTCAAATGTTGTATCTTTGCGAGGTGGTGTCATTGCATGTAGCGTACTAGCTTGACTTTTGACTATAGATCTCTTTTCGCCTCTTTCGTGAAGGTTGACCGAATTTGGGGTACTCGGCGTCTATGATTGACCGAGTCTTGGATGTGGAACGTCTTACCACATGTCGAATCAGAACACGTCTTATTCCGAGAGTCTGGCCAGGTTTAGACTAGTACCGTATTATTATCGTCGTCCTACCGAGAGGATTAGAGTCTTGTGTGTACGAAACGTCTTATCGTACATGATTCCGGGAAACGTCTTATCCCGTGAACTTGTTTGTCTAGGTCATGAGTATACAAAATGTCTTATCGTATACGGTTCCGGAAAATGTCTTATTCCTTGAGCTTCCATTGGCTTGTCTTGCTATTGTACACGATGCTAGTGCGTGCCATTAACCGTGAGAGAATATGTTGTTATATTTGTATGATTGGACGGTTGTTTGTAAGTTGAATTATATGTGAACGTTGAGTTGGACTCTTGCATGAATTCGATGATTGACGTGGTTTATATGTCGAGTTTCTATCTTATCAAGTATATGCCGCTAACGGTGAGATGTAAGCCCTAGTGAGTATATAGTTTCCTAAGAGTGTCTTTCCCGAGTCTTTGAATAACATGATGGTTTCGGATTTGATTTACACATGATCTTATCATTATATATTGGATTGCCTATCTATTCTTATCGTATCTCACATGTATATCTATATATGCATGATTTTACTTTTGTATTTCTTTATATGTACGTTTAATGTGATATGGCTGGGAGAACCCGGAGTTACTCCCCACTGACTGTGGCGTTCATGTTTTTCATGGATGAACAGGTTGCTTGATTGGATGGCTTTTTGCTAGATATTTTGGGTTCGGGTGTAAGCTAGCGGGCGTTGTCCCTGGATTAAAACACCTCTAGACGTTTATTAGCTAGGTTGCTAATCACTTTGATATTGATAACAATTTGAGAGACTTCGTCTCTTGTTGTAGTATTTTGTATTTGGTTTGTAACATTTGACACTCCTCGTATTTTCTATCTTGCATGTATAAAAGTTTTAAAAACTTCATATTTCCGCTATATAATTCACATGCTTGTATGTTTTATTTCCGCATTCGCGAGGGTTGTCACATAGGTAGTCTTAATGATGTGAAACAGTTGCTTCTTAATTGCCCCTTTAAGGGTAAATTCTCTATAACAGCCTATGATGCTCGCAAGCCTCGTATACAGGTCATGGCTTGCTAAAAAAATGTGAAGAAGATCTGCATTCTTCCTAGACACATAATTACCCTGATGCTTGCCATCCAAAGGAAGCTATGTACCATTGATTTTCTCATATCCAGAGGGATTTCCATTCCCAATCATTGCTTTCTTTGTAAATCTGCTGCTGAAAGTTCAATGCACCTCTTCTTCAACAGTTGTTATACTCGGGACCTGCTCTCAAGGCTTCTTCTCTGGACTGATTGGCATGTCAATGCTACCCATCTAAGGAGTCTCTTTTATTTGTCATTGTCGTGTCTGCTAGGTCACGGCAGAAGCACTGGATCCTTTGTGGGTTGGCTGCTATTGTTCATTTTGTTTGGGCAGAACGCAACAAACAAATTTTTAAGCGACATGAAAAACCTGTCATCACACTTTGGAATGAAATTCAGTTTATGGTTAGTGCTTTCATGCTACACAAATCCAAGCATGAGTATGAGGAACTTTTTGAAGCATTGAATTCCTAATGTTTTGTAATTAGACTAGATTACTCTTCTTCTGAGTCACTTCAGTTTTCCTTAGAGGTTGACTACTTAGGCTTGTTCTTTTAGGGGCTATTTTCTTGTAATAATCCTCCTGTAATCTTTCCCTAAGAATATATAAGAAATAACAAGTCTAAAGTTACAAGTAACATGCGCCGTGAATGTATTTATATTGCTCGAATGTTTCTCGAATGCAAAAAAGAAAGACATAATAAAGATATACACGAGTCGCCCGTAGATAGCATGTAGGGTTGTTCACCGTTCCGGAACTAGACAAACAAATACATCCACGGCGAAATATATGCACTAGCATCTTTACTTTGCAAGACAGGTCGAATGCAAGTCAACGAGATAAGACGTTTCCCTGAACCGTATACGATAATACATTTCGCATACTCATGACCCGACAAACAAATCCACGGGATAAGACGTTTCCATGCACCGTGTGCGATAAGACATATCGCATACTCATTACTCTAATCCTCCCGGTAGGGCTACGATAATAAAACGGTCCTAGTCTAAACCTGGCCAGACTCTCGGGATAAAATGTTTCCCTATTCGACATGTGGAAAGGCGTGCCGCATCCAAAAATAGATCGAAAGAACGGAAGTCGAGTACTCCAAATCCGGCAGAACGGCAACGGAAGAGGCGGATTGAGTACGGTTATACCAAATCCGACAGAACGACAATGGAAACGTTGTCACAAAAATGCCAAGCAATTAAGATACATGCAAAGACACCACCTATTAAGGATAAAACATTTGAATACGACAACGAGTATAAGGGTACTAACGGGAAATAAGAGTTCAATATCATCCAACAACAAGACTCAGCCGACAATTCAAGGCATACAAGGCCCATTGGAATAAGACATGTGAATACGACATAGAAAAAGCGATATAATGATAAACATGGCCAATTAATACGTTCAAACCATTAATTACACATGTGACGGTAGTGTATACGTATATAAACATGTGAATGAAATAAACATGATAACTATGTCGTCAAGATAAGCATAATTGTTTAAGTAATCCTCTCCCACATGTTATATTCACTCAAAGCTGAAAATAGTAAAACGCACGCCGTTTACTCACACAAACTCCAATTAGGGTGATTCAAAAGGCTAAACCGCATATTTTTCCGATTCCGACCAATATGTCAACATTTTAGAGCCATTTAAAATTCTAAGGTCTCTCATGATCGCCGCCATGGCCGGCACCGGCTATTCGACGAGGGGAAATAGGGCCTTGGGTCTGTCCCGGTCCAGGATAAGCTTGTGCCGGCCGGTACGGCCCTTGTGCCGGTTGGGAAGAGCCTATGGACGGGAATGGGACGACTTGTTTGAAGCGGGTTTCGTTCCATAACTCGTTCCAACAATTTTATGCAGAAGGTGAAAGTGATTAAGCACCAATTTCAACATGTTTAGACACATCGATTTCAAAGTAACCACATAGATAACATATGAACATATAAACATGTAATTCAAGACAAGGTTAATAGTTTATCCAACATAACTCTCCAATAAAGCATCCAACAACATGAAATTGTCATAAAATTCCTATTTGGTTACTAATTCATTATTTAAAACACATACACATTAAGATGTGATATCGAGTAACCCGTTTACATTACCTCGTTTAGCATCTTATAAGCTTCCACTTTTCTTCTAAAGGATGAAATTCCTTCTCCGGTCTTCATAGCTTCCCCTGAGACAAGTAATAAATCGAAACTTTGGGAAGAAAACTATTTCTAAGAAAAGATAGAATTTTTTTTTTTTTTTTTTTGGCAATAGTAAAGAAAAGTTTTAAATACTCATAGCCTTTTTCGCAAGGCTATGGGCAATTTTATTTAGGGAGCGGGGTATGTAACTAAAACATAAGCAATGAAATGAGAAGGTTATTTGTCGGATATCATCTAGGATCCCTTGGACCTCGTGGTGCCCTTCCTCAATATTGAAAATTTTAAGTAGAAGTTGAAGGCAGTCCGACAGGACGTGCACGTGAAGAAAGTTATTAGCCCGACACCAAATGAGTACTTCCTTAATACCAGTGGCTTCCGCTTGAAGTGGTCCTTCTGCCCATAGATTCTTTTGGTCCTTATAAAAGACATTTGAATAATCATAAGCAACCCACCCAATCGCAGAACGCAGGTTGGCCATCCAGCTCGCATCAACCTTAATACGAATAACACAACAAGAGGATCCAAGAACCACAAAAGGCATAGGGTATTAGTCTTTTAACATAGATTTTAGCCCTTCCTGCATATGATTAGTTACCCGTGAAGAGGATCTAGCGGTGGCCAAAGCAACAGTGGCCGAGGCGGAACTATCACTGGATCTGAGTAAGATCGAGACTGTAGAAGGATCACAACCTCGAAAGACGCATTCGTTTCTGGATAGCCAGATACCTCTAATGGTTGCAATAAAGGAGATAACTTGATCTTCAGAATCTTTTACTCTAGAGAAGTAGGAAAACCAGTTTATAATCCAACCTCTGAAGGGTATGTGAGAATCATTTTTAGCTCTAATCCCAGATTGGAAGACTTCCAAATTTTTCGAACGAATTGACAATCTCTGAAGAGGTGCTCTAGGGTTTCTAATGATGCAACACCGCTACAGAAGTGACAGTTGAGGGCCACTTCAATTTTCCTTTTGTGAAATGAGATCGGTCTTTAATAGTACTGATCTTTTCTTGGAGACAGTCAAGAGCAATACCATAGCCACTTTTAACAGAGTAGATACCAGATCTAGTAAGAGTCCAATATGGTACGTCCCTACTTTGATTACCAGGGATTGGTATAGCTAGGATTTTCCTTTTCCAATCCTCATCAACAATATCAGAAAGAAGCTGGTCATTCCATTTTCCCGCTTGGTTAATTAGATCACGGACCATAAGGTTCGGCCTTGAGAAACCCGGTGGTGGAGAAATGCGTTCTCCAGGCGGGGGCTCCTTTCCATTCACCCATTTAGAGTCACGTCCTATTTTCCATCCCAGGTTTTGAACAATAAGTTCTATACGCTTTCTTAGTCCCTTACAGGCCCAGGACATTTTCGTCTCAGGTTTGATGGATTGAGGGTTAATATGAAGGTCATTATTTAGGATTTTACCCCTAAAGACCTTAACAAAGAGATAGTTTTCATCTTCTTTAACTAATCTCCAAGCATGTTTCGCAAGCAGAGCCTGATTGAAACAACCTATATTCCTAATACCAAGCCCGCCACGATTCTTGGGGAAACTTAAGAAATTAGAACTGCACCAGTGAATAGTTTTTGATGACCTTATCCCTGCCCACCAAAAATGTGAGAGAAGAGAATTAATTTTCTTTGACACACTTACCGGTATTTTGAATACCGATAGGAAGAAATTTGAGAGGGTGGAGAGGATTGAAGAGATCAACGTCAGTCTACCAGCTGGAGAGAGAAAAAAGTACATTCCAAGAAGAAATTCTCTTTCTTACATTCTCCGTCAAGCCGTCAAAAATATTTCGTTTAGAGTGCTCAAAATCAGTAGAGATTCCTAGGTATTTTCCAATACCTTTATTGTTACGGATGCCGAATAATCTCCATCCCGTAGATATATCACCGAGAGTAGTATTAGGACTGAAAAGCACACCACATTTCTTTTTGTTTACCATTTCAATAGAAACCTTACAAAAATTGTTCAGGAAACCATTGACATTAGCTTGGCCATCTTTTCCATTATGAATAAATAAAACCGCATCATCTGCGAAGAGGAGGTGATTGATAGATGGAGCAAATCTTCCTATTTTGATACCTTTAATCGAGCCATTTTCATGCGCCTTTACAAGATTGGCGGATAACGATTCCATGCATAAAATGAAGAGAAAAGGCGAAAGCGGGTCACCTTGTCTAAGACCACAAGACAGACGAAATTGTTGTTGGGGCACTCCATTTATTAGAACTTCATATGACACCGTTGAGACACAATTCATGATAAGCTCTACCTTTCTTCTTAGAGTTGATCTTCTTAATAATTTCGTGAGCAAGAAGGATGTTACCACTTATCCGTCTTCCTGGAATAAAAGCAATTTGAAAGTCGCCTATAATGTAGCCCATAACTCTATTGAGCCTATTTGCAATACATTTTGTAATAATCCGCATTATCACATTACAAAGGCTGATAGGTCTGAAATCTTCAACCGATTCCGGATTGTCGCATTTCGGAATATGACTGATGAAAGTACGATTCATTTCCTTAAGGATTTCAGCCGAATTGAAGGAAGAGAGGACCGCATTAGTAACGTCGTGCTTAATCCCATGCCAACATTTTTGATAAAAAATGTCAGGGATGTCATCCGGACCCGGGGATGTAAGGGCTCCCATTTGGAAGACAGCGCGTCTTACGTCCTGAGCCGTGAAAGGTTTATTTAAAAAATCCCAGTCATCACTTTTGACCTTGTTTTTGATATTTGAGATGAAGTTTGTAGAAAACTCGTCGTTCGTCTCGTATTATTCGGTAGAGTTTACATTGGTAGGATTATAGTAAGAGATAAAGTAGCTCTGAAATAAAAGTCCTACCTCCTTTTGATCGAATGTCCAGGATCCATCATTCCGTTTTATGCCACAAATCGAGTTATGACCCGCTCGACCCTTCACCCAGTTGAAAAAGAACTTAGTGCAGGTATCTCCTTCGACTAACCATTTCAACTTAGCTCTTTGTTTCCAAAAAAGCGGCCGCATTTAAGAAATCCCTAAGCTCATCATTTATAAGATTATAGGGCACCTCGTTCCCCGTTTCAATGGCCACTTCCATGGCCCTTAACAGCTTATCGTCGAAATCATCCCATTTCCTTTTCTAAGAAGATTTTTTGTCTAAGGACCATAGTTTCAATTAGGACCTAATAAGAGATAATTTCCTCATTAATTTGAAAGCGGGTGACCCGATAAAATTTGCAGACCATTCCTTTTCGATAAGATCTAGACATTCCAAGTTTTCGAAGTTCCATGCTTCAAGTTTATAAGGTCTTTTTCCTTTGAAGTTTATCAGATTGAAATCTAATTCTATTGGAGCATGATCCGAAATTTGAATAGGGAAATGTTTTACACCCGTATTAGGGAAGTCAGAGAGCCAGTCTTTGGAGCCAAGTGCCTTATCAATTCTTTCGTAGACACGCTTTACTCCTTTTTGGTTATTACACCATGTATATCTAGGGTCCTTAAAAGGAATGTCTATTAATTCTTTATCAAGTTTCCATAAGTTAAAGGAGTGAGCACCATTTATTGGACGGTTGGACGCACTTAACTTATCACTATGAAAGTCATCTTGATTGAAGTCCCCCAAAATGATATAGGGACCATCTAAGGTATCTAGAAGGCTTCCAAGTTCAGCTAGTATGGCTCCCCTCATGGATGTTTTTGGAGAGCCATAAAACAAAATCAAGTACCAAATTAAACCATTGCATTTTTCCTTCACTATTACAATGAACTTATTCGATTTTACAAGGCACCGAAACTTTGCGTCATCACGCCACTCAACCCAAAGACCTCCTGAAGATCCAATAGCATCACAACCAACAGAAGAAGAAAACCCGAAACTCCTAAACATTGGACTAATGCCACTAGCACAACATTTGGTTTCAACCAGAAAAACAAAATCATAGTACTTGTTACATATCAACGCTCTTAGCTTTGAAGTTATAGGGGAGAGCGTATCATTTAAACCCCAACAATTCCACGCTAATCCAATCATGGGGAAAGAGGAGGTTGAGATGGGCCAACCTCCGCAAATCCCACAGGACCATCAGAATCTTCATTCAAACTAGAGCCTGAGCCATCAAAGTCTCCAACAGAAATATGAAAACCACCTGGAACAGAGTCTTCATTCACTGACATTTGAAAGGCAGGGGTGAAGACAAGACTTGTATCATAGCTTTGGAGAGCCGCAGATTTAGAAAGAACCCCCTCATCTGTATAGCACCTTTTTGCGAGTTGATAAAGGAAGGACTTTGCATGACCCACTGAGATGATTGAGTTTTCAAGAATATGAGAATAGCTTGGAACACTACTGCTTTTGTGACACCCTCAACTTTTCGGAAAGAAAATAAAAAAATAAAATAATTTAAATACATAACGAAGGGTGTCATAAATAAAAAGGTTCATTACAAAAGAAAATTTATATTATACATAAGAATTATACAAGACAGGAGACATATCTCCCGTATAAATATGGAAATAAAAGAGTGTATAATAATATACAATCTAAGAACCGAATATAGGTCCAAGGTAATACTTCGCTCGCTAGCTCGTCAATGTACCCAATGTATGCATCACAAACCTGCCAACCGCATTAAATATAAACACGGAAGCCACAGTCAGTGGGGAGTAACTCCGAGTTCTCCCAGCCACGAAATGTCAAGTTTAATAAAACATGAATAACATAAAAGCAATGTATATGGACAATACAAAACTTTAACATATATGATATGTTTTTCATGTTATGAAACAGATAACTAACAAATAACTTAGCATGTGAAAGCTATCATGTGAAACCGATAATAAACTATAACTCGAGGTAGGGAAGCTGGTATGCTAGCTCAGAGGTTCCTCTCAGAAACATGGCTGTGATACACTCAAACCCTAATCAACACGTAATCATGTGAATCAGTTAACAATCGGGAATCCAAACTCTATCAATCTTAGCCGGCTTGCATCTCACCTTCTAAAATTCATAGAATCATACAAACATGAAAGACTTGATACTTCTAGAAACAGGCATAAGTTCTTAGCACGGCCGATAGTCGACTTCTGTAACTCGAGGCTATACCACAAGGTAGGAAAACATCCTAGTCCTAGACTGATCAGACCTAGCGACAACAGCTATTCCATTCCCCGTCTCATGACATAACCGTACACGAGAAACTCTACTAGGCGACCCCCTAAGAAGAGATGGCTAGTACTTAAGCTGGCTCCCTTCCCAAAGCGGAACTCTTAGGATGCCATGCCCCGACTTGGAGATAAGCCCCCCAGGCAGTGACACAAAAGCTATCAACAAGTGAACATATACTCGTTAAAGACAGTACCTGCCTATCAATGTCATGGTCCAAGCTACTCATTTAGAATTAGAATGGTCAAGACGCCATATATTCATAATTCTCTATGGGTACTTAGTCAACACGACACCAACATATAATCAAACCGTCACAGGAACAACCTCCTATCATGTGACTAATTACATATAAATCATATTCAAATAACATATCGCCTCATATCTACTAAGGCTCATTCCTTATTAAATAAAATCTTACTTGAAGACAAATCCCCGACCCGAGTCCCGCGACGGGTCATCAGTCAAAACGGGGCTGACTAGATCTTAGTTTGAACAAACCCGTTTGGTCAAACCGGCTAGAAACAGAGTCTTTACCACATAGACTTGATCATAAAAATCATCATATTCATTACATGTTATTTTATTAAAACTTCTAACATGTGAATTATTTAATCTTACTAAAACCCGCTTGACTTAAAGGATATCAATTTAAACTATAATCCCGTATTATAATTTCTAACATGTGAGAAATAATAATTTTATGAAAAACCTTTTTAATTAAATATTTTACTTATTAACATTTACCACTTGCTAAATATTAGAAAACACGATAAAATGGCAATAACTCAAAAACCGTCACAAGACCAAGGAAGGGACCCACGGGCTGATTTGGGCCGGACCTAATATGGGCCTGGTTGGACTGTTTTGGCTGTTTTTACAACTTTACTAAAAACCGTTTCTTAATATTTCCCGCATGCTTAACATAATTAAAACCCGTCAAAACAACAACATAACTACCAAGTATCGACACAACCCAAAGACCAAAACCCGGACCCACCATGGACCAACCCAGACCGGTCTGGACCGGGCCCGAACCGGCCTGAACCGGCTGGTTTGGGTCCGGTTTACACGGCCATCCCCACGGTTCAATCCACAAACAACACCAAATTAATTCCAACATGTTTTAATTATCAAACAACCATTTTAACAACCATCCATACAAAAATCATTATTATGAAATATCATCCAAGATTAATCAAGAACACCAAACCCCATATAAAAATTTTCCTAAAATCACAAAAAATCATACTACTGATCATGTTCCTTGTAACACCCGGAAATGTACCCTATTTTTCTAGTAGAAATATTTTACGAAATCTTTTCAGCGAATTTAAGTTTTAAATTATCTTTTTATGTTTCGAGTCGAATTTAGAATTTCCGAGTTCGTATTTGGAATTTCTGTGAGATTTCATGAAAATCCCGTCTTATGGTGAGTTTGACTTTTCTTGACTTTTGAGTCGAGTTTGACTTTTCTTGACTTTTGAGTCGAGTTTGACTTTTCTTGACTTTTGAGTCGAGTATGACTTTTCTTGACTTTTGAGTCGAGTTCGACTTTTCTTGACTTTTGAGTCGAGTTTGAATTTTCTTGACTTTGGAACAGTCTTTGACTTTTGGTTGACTTTTTCCTTACTTATACTCATACTCCTTAACCTATTTTTCCTACACAAACACAAACTCATTTCTTCTTCTCTAAGAAACCCAAAACCTTGCCTCCATTTCCATCCATCTTCGAATCATCGCTACGCCTTCATTTCTTGTTCAAATTCACGTAAGTTCGTCTTATTCTTTCCCTCTTAGCTTCCTCTATCCGTATTGGTAATAAAATTACCGTCTTTCTCGCTTTTTAAATTATCCGTCTTTCTCAAGGTGAAGTATATTCATCTTATTTTGCCTAATTGTAGGTGGAGACTACTAGGAAGCTTAGTAACCGTTTAAAGATGCGAAAAGGTAACGGTGAAGGGTTACTCGGTATCATTTACGTGTTTTACATGATTTCCATGTTTAGAATTCGTATTTAGAATACAATTAGAAAGCTTAGAAATTATGATTTTTATGATGATTGTTGTTAGTTGATGATTGTTGATGAGGAATATTGATTGTTGATAGTTGATAGAAGTGAATTATGAAAATTGGAAATGATAGAAATGGTGTTTGTTGTTCTCGGGTGACTCGTGCAAAT
>JAIUZE010013976.1:3462-35322 GCA_022085475.1 Heliosperma pusillum
ATATATTGACTTGCCTATCTATCCTTATCGTATCTCACATGTATATCTATATGTATGCATGCTCTACTTTTGTATTTCCTTCTATGTTCGTTTAATGTGATATGGCTGGGAGAACCCGGAGTTACTCCCCACTGACTGTGGCGTTCATGTTTTTCATGGATGAACAAGTTGCTTGATTGGTTGGCTTTTTGCTTGTGGTATTTTGGGTTCGGGTGTGAGCTAGCGGGCGTTGTCCCTGGATGAAACACCTCTAGACGTTATTTAGCTAGTTGCTAATTACTTTGTTGTTGGATAAAATTTTGAGAGACTACGTCTCTTGTAGTATCTTGTATTTGGTTTATAATATTTGACACTCCTCGTATTTTCTTCTTGCATGTAAAAAGTTTTAAAAACACCGTATTTCCGCTAATTAAATTACATGCTTGTATGTTTTATTTCCGCATTCGCGAGGGTTGTCACAGTTGGTATCAGAGCTTTATCGCTCCCGACGCACATACGTGAACCCTAAACTTAAACTACTTGACCTTGAAATAATAAATGAGAGATGGGTAGACTTAAGGACCTAAGGTGGTAGTCTTGGTGTACTTGATGTTTGTTAGGTTCTAACTTGTTTGTTGATTGTTTTGAGTGATGTTATGTTTATTTATATCTACCGTCTTAAGGTGGATCATTGTGTTACCTAGAAAAAGTATCCTCTACCGAAGATTTGAAGATTTACAAGCCTAATTGAAGTGTATTTCTTCCTCATCTATGAATTCTCTTGTCCTTAATGTATTATGCTCTCTTCCTTCTATCTAGGTGCTTCTTTCTCTTCCAACTTGTTTGCCTCTTGGAAATTACTCTTGATAGTTCCTCCATCTTACCATTGGTATCCTTACCTTCCTCTTGTAACATTTTTGTGGGTGCCATACCCATTTGTTTGTGGTATATTATACTTGGTCGGAAGAACTTTGAATTTTGTGGAATATTAGTGATTGTTAGAATGAATTTGTGATTTGAGGAAAATGGTGTAGATCTAAATTCACCCTATATTGATGATTGGTTGTAACTCTAAGGAAAGGTAGTAAGATAAGTTTGATGATTTAATGCTTGATGCTTGCCATGACTAATGTGTTGATAGTTCATGGTATTTGATGGTGTAAGGTTGAATGAGTTGGCTAGGACTTCTTAACCCATTAGTAATTTAATCTTTTGAACTTAGGAGTTTAGTAATATTAGAGTGTCTTGAGGATCATATCTAAATTGGAGCCAGTTGTTCTAAGTGAGAATATTTGGATGATACCTTGAGGTGTAAAATGCTTTTGAGACTAAGTGACTTTTTGTGGATTCTAGTGTATGTGTTAGAGTATACGCTTGGTGGAAAAGTACTTGGCTATAATTCTTGGATTTAAAAATATTATCTTATATCATAGTATCGGAGACTTGGTTGAGGTAGTAAGTCGTCGTGATTGATTAAACCATGTTACTTAAGGATTATGGTCATGAGTGGAATCTGATTATATTGGCTATGTCGGTGATGCCTTATGATGTTGATAATGACGTTTTGTTCGGTGTTCTATCTTGTGGGCCATAGGAGTTGAAAAGAGATTAGTATGGAGAATTCCTTATTAGTTCTTCGGTTTTGAAACCTTTGGGAGTGTGTCAAATTTTGGAGTTGAGAGAATGTTACTATGCTTGAGTTGCAATTCCACATTTGGGAATCCGTGTGATATAAAAGGATGGATGAATTGGGTTGTAGTCGATTTGTCGTATTTAGGCGTACCTTACTTTGATAATTTGTGGTACGAGGGTCCCTTGTAAGAGACCTTTGTTATTGGGATGAGTTGCTTTGCTATCACCCTAAGCCTGAAAGGAAAAATTTTGTGGAATTAACCTTAAACCTTTACTCGTGCCATTATCCCTTTTCATTTCCATTCTTGAATGTTTTTGTCAAGATTGATCTTTAAGAAATCGCAAGCTCATACCTTCTTTCTCACTCGGATATCTTCATAACGCCACTATCTGCTTTATCTCTTTCTTGACCTCATTATTTTCAGTGTTCCTCTCTTGTAATCTCGTGCCTGATTTATTCTCGTGTTCTCCTTGAGATTCCTTATCGTTTCCTAACTCGTTGCTGCTTCATCTTTTCTCTAGTGGATTGGATATTCCGGTTGTAAGGCTCAGAGAATAAGTGTAAAATATTTTGGGGATTCTTTAGTTAGAATATGTGTATTTGGATTTAGCAAATTTCATGTTGTATTTGATCATGAGAAATAGGACTTAAGCTCTAGGATGAATCCTAATAGTGATAATGTATCCTCTCTTGGTGGTTTTAGATTTGGAGCTTGGTATTGTAGCGTTATTTTGAGAATTGAGTGGATCATGAAAATAGTTCGTTGATGTTGGGTATTATATCGGTTGCTTGAGATATCATTTGGGAAGTATATGTCTCTAATTGGTGGATTCTAAAAGAGACTTTGCTTTAGGGTAATTAAGCCGGTAACCAAAGTTTGAGGAGTATTGTCATAAATGAAAATTGATTCATTTTGAGTTTTAGATGAGCTAGATGATTTGAATGGTTGTCTGATTGCCTAGTGATTGGCCATTTGTGGTTTGGAATTAGTAATTCTCTTTTATTCTTAAGGAATCATAGTTTGAGATTGAGAAATGTTCGTTACAAGCTTTGGATAGTAAGTGCTCAGTTGTTATGGATTATAGAGTTAGAATGGTGAACCCATTTATCTTGAGGATTAGTAACCATCATAGTTTGCTAATGTGACTATTTATATTTGAGGCTTCGAGGAATATTTTCAGAAGTGAAGATAGTTGCATCTCGAGTTATAGTTGAGCTAACTAATTTGATTAATGGTCGCATTGCCATGTGTTTCGCAAAATATTAGTGATTTGGGATCTGTGCCCGACCTTTCTGGAGGTATTGTGTTTTAACTTTTGAGGATGAGAAGTCCATCATAAATTTAGGTTAATGAGTTTTGGAATAAATTGGATCAGAGGATTTTATGGTAAGGACCGTTCACTTTGTGGTTGTTAGTAGATATGGTCCCCTAAGATGAGATTTCTTTGGTTAGTGGTCTCAGATAGAGTATGATGAATCTAAGGATTTTATAGTACGTTAAAGGACCTCTCCTGCAGATTACAATCTATGGACCCTAGTCGATGCTAATTAGGTTTGAATGGTTAGGTTGATGACTTGAGGTCTCGTGGTTATGAAGGATTTCAGTAGAAATCTAATGATTGAAAATGTTAAGGTGTAACTTGGGTAAATTACATCCTCTTGAGGATTAGAGTATTAGTAGAGTTAGTACTATTGAATTCTTGTAGATCTTCGTACCGATTTTATCGTGATCTTCCTATCCCTAAGAGTTCGATTTGTTTCATTTTTGAGTGTTTTGTATATATTTTGTTACCCTGAATTGTGTGTGAGATGTGCGAGTCGCTCTGTGTTTGTGTAATGTCTTGTTATTTTGATTTTATCTTTGAGAAAACCTTCAAATTTTTATATTGTATTTCTAATTTAACTTTTCAAAGAAGTCTAAAGATGGATTGTGTACCCTCTTTTTGGAGAAAATGGATTTCTTTTGCTTTTATATTTGGATTTTGCGTTTAGTTGGATGTTGGACTTATTATTGGAGACGTCTGGTGACTAGTCCTGCACTTACTAACGTTTGTTTTGAATTTCGATTTCACTATTTCGACATTAATTTGATTTGGATAACTAGAGTACTCGTTCGCGACGGGCACTCTCGTGATTCGTAAATAAAGTTTCGCACTTATGGAAAATCTCCTTAAACCGTTTTCGAGACGTACCTCGTTTCATAAATATTCCCCTTATAAGAGTTTTCATATTAATTTTGAAAACCGATTCTTGTCCTTGATACTTTTGTTTTCTACTCTCAAGTTTCGAGGACGAACACCCGCAAATGTACCTTATTTTTATAGTAAAAATATGTTACGGATACTTTTCAGCGAAATTTTGGCTTTAGTTTAGAATTAAATTTCCCGTGTCGATTTTAGAATTTCCGAGTTCGTATTTGGATTTTACGCGAGATTTCAAGTGAATCACGTCTTAAGACGTCATTGACTTTTCCTTGACTTTTTCCACTTACTCCTTCCTAACTCCCTCATAACCTAATTCCCTCACAACTCAAACTTCTTCTTCTTCCTCACCAAGAAACCCCAAATCCCTAGCCTCCATATTTGATCCATCTTAGAATCATCAATTTATCCGTATTTGATCCGTATTGGTAATAAAATTACCGTCTTTCTCGCTTTTCAATTTATCCGTCTTTATCAAAGGTGAATTATATTCATCTTTTGTCGTCTAATTGTAGGTGGAGACCTTCTAGACCCCGATGAGGATTTCTATCTAGTGGAGAAAGGCTTAGAAATCGTTTAAAGACGCATAAAGGTAACTGTGAAGGGTTACTCGATATCATTTACGTGTTTTACGTGTTTTATATGTTAGGAATCGTATTTAGAATTTGATTAGTAAGCTTAAAAATTGTGTTGATGATGATACTTGTTGTTTGTTGAGAATTGATATGAGAATTGATGATTTATGATAATAGTTGATGATTGTTGAGTTTAGAACAAAATGGAGATGTCTTGACCCAAGTCACGGTCGTGAAACTCATGTCACGAGCGTGAAATGAGAGGCTGACCAAATACCCTTGCGTAACAGACATTTCACGAGCGTGAAATGTAAGTCACGGTCGTGAACCTCATGTCACGAGCGTGACATACAAGTCACGGTCGTGACGACTGCAGTTTCACTGCACTGACTCCTTTTCGTAAAATGATCATATCTCCTTCGTTACTTGCGTGTTTTGGGCTTGTGACCTACCGTTGGAACCGTAAGAGGATACGCTATCACCTCCACTTGGAATTTTTGCATTTGAATGCCTAGAACTCTAGTTATGACCATTTTAAGTGGACCCTTGTTTTAGTTGGTTTCCAAACATGTTGTTTCGAGAGGAGATCTATGTTTCTTTTTTTATTATGCTTCATAAACTTGTTCTAATGCTTATGTATCATGTATTGATTCATTTTTATCATAGTTAAATTTATATAATTCCCTATTCTCATGTTTTGTGACGGTTTTTCATATATCCCACTTTGAGTCGGTTTTACAAATGTTACGGTTTGAGCACTAATTTCCTATGTGCTTTGTACTCTCATTCCCTTGGCTACCTCCATGTTCGTAAGGCTGGAATGTCGGAACGGGGAGTGTATCCTTACTGCTTAATTGCATGTGTTAGTGGGCATATGACGAAGTTGTTGGGAGGCGAACGCTTTGCGTTGATCGACCCGGCCGTCAAATGTTGTATACTTGCGAGGTGGTGTCAACTGCATGTAGCGTACCGCTTGTTATGAGGCTTGTGCTCTTTTCCGCGTCTTTCGTGAATGTTGACCGAATTTGTGGTGCTCGGCGTCTATGATTGACCGAGTCTTGGATGCGAAACGTTTATCGCATGTCGAATCATAACACGTTTATTCCGAGAGTCTGGCCAGATTTAGACTAGGACCGTATTATTATCGTCGTGCTACAAGGAGGAAATTAGTCTACATATACGAAATGTTTATCGTTTATGCGTTCAGGGAAATGTTTATCTCGTGGATGCCTTTTAATCATACTTGCCATGTACACGGTGCTAGTGCGTGACATTTACCGTGAGAGATGTCGTCAATGTATTGGTATGTTTGGATGGATGATTACATGATTGATTATTCGTGATCATTGGGTGACTTGACATGGTTTGTTTGTCGAGTCTCAATCTTATCAAACTTATACCGCTAACGGTGAGATGCAAGCCTTAGTGAGCGTATTCGGTTGCCTAACAGTGTCTTCACCGAGTCTATCTATAGCCTAAGACTAGGACCGAATTTGTTTTGGCTACTAATTACTGCGACTGGTTCATGGCGACTGATTTCAGTCGCCAAATTCATTTTAACGACTGAAATTAGTCGCCAATATCAGTCGCCTGAATGTTGTTTTCTTGTAGTGGTTGTCTCAGGGAAAATTACAGCAAACTTCCTTCTTATTCTACTTACACAACATTATTGCTTCTGATTAATGGCAACTTCAGAAACCACTGAAGAAACCACTATAGAAAGTCCCATCTCCACATAAAATCCCAACGCCATCCTAAATTCCTACATGGATCCCTCTGAACCTCTCTATCTGCACCCTGCAGAAAGCACTTATTATCTTGTTGTGGACACTAAGCTGTATGGCATTGAAAACTACCTCGAATGGAAGAGACAAATGGAAATTGCCATCTGCTCCAAGAGGAAGGTTGGTTTCTTAACTGGTGTGGTCAAAAGGCGCACCAATGATCTATTGAAGATAGCTACATGGGACACATGTAAACGCTTATTAATTTCACGGATTCTTCACAATGTTGAGAAACCAATCAAGAAGTCAGTTATGTGTTACAGAACAACAAAGGAGATATGAGACTATCTCCAAAAACAATTCTCTGTGAGCAATGGTGCCAGGAAGTTCAGAGTGAATAAGGAGCTGGAAGGTCTGAAGCAAGGTGACAAAAGTATCTGTGAGTACTTTACTGAACTGAGAATTCTCTGACAAAACCTGGAGATCATGACAGATTGGCCACCAGTCACCCAACTAACTTCTGAAATCAATGCCTTGTTAGATGCTGAACTCAAGGAGCAAGATGAAAGGAAACTATTTCAATTTCTAAATGGTCTGAACTCATCCTACTCCACCATGAGGACCAATGTGCTCATGATGTCTCCTCTACCATCTGTTGAGGAAGCAGCTGCTTTGTTTCAGCATGAGGAAGCACAAAGGAGGAACTACAAGATCTATGACAAAATGGAGATAGAAAACTCAGCCTTCTATGCAGACCATAAGGAAGGAGACACCATAACTCCCCACTGCCATGCATGTAACAAGAAAAGTCACACCAAGGATAAGTGCTGGAGGGTGATTGGATATCCTTTTGATCACCCTGTGTCAAACAAATATCCAGAAAAGTCACAAGCCTATAAGATTAGAGGTGGATACCAGGTAGGGCAGAGCATGGATCGGATATCCGATCCGAATCCGATTTTCGGTTCAGATATCCGATCCGAAAATCAAAATTTTTACTATCTAATATCCGATTTGAACTTTTCGGATATCCGACTTTTAATATTCGAAAAACGCGGATCGGATATCCAAATATCCGATAACCGATTGGTTTACAGAAAATTTAATAATTAGCTTCAAATTATGTTTTTCTTTTCACCCAATTTTTTTTTCCATTACTCTGTTGTCCAAAAAGCATTTAAATGAACTAAACGAATCCCTGGATTACATCATAATTTTAAGAAAATATTCATCAGATGAATCGTTACACTTTAATTTCCAGATATGTGTTATATGCAACAAATATATACTTCCTCTTATTCCTTTTACATGAAACAATTCGAGTATACTAAAAAATACAAACCCACAACCATTTCGAGGTCACTGCAAACACCGTCATATGACATGCAACCCAATCAACAACAACTCGACTTATATCATGACAATGGTAAAATATTCAAACCCCAATTTCAGATTTAATGTTTGGATATGATGGCTTAAATTTACTGACGGTGATTAGTTTAGGGTGATTTAGAAAGGTATTTGGAAAATAAGAAGAGAAAATGATAACAATGGAGTTAATGAGATTTTGGAGAGATGAAGTTTCAAATAAAACATGAAAACTTGAGAGAGAGAGAGAGAGACAATGTTGACGACAGATGGATGGTAAAATGAAAGGAAATACCAGGGCTAATACGTTAGGTTGTTTATTTATAAGATGGATTGTGTACTATTCATAGGTCTAATGTGAAACTACTGAATATACTGTTTCCCAAGGCCCAAATGTAACCCATAAACCTTTTTTTTGTTTTAAAAAGTTTCGGATCAGATTCGGATATCCGAAAAATTGAAACTACTATCCGATATCCGATCTGTATCCGAAAATTTCGGTTCGGATATCTGATCCAAATGTGTTTTTCGGATCATATATCCGTCTTTTCGGATCGGATATCGGATCGGTTCGGATAATCGGATTTTTTGCTCAGCCCTAATACCAGGGCTCAGGGTCAAGGGGCTACAAGCCTGGAATGTACAAAGGGAAACAAGGTATGAATGTCACGCATGGTAAGATGGCTGCCAATGCTGCGATTGGAGATGATTAGGCTGATATTGGAGGTGCTATCACTCTGACTGCACAACAACTCGAACAATTGATGAGCAGTCAAAAGAGGAAGAGAGTGAGCAACTATCCTGAAACTGAGGATGAGCTTGAGGCAAGCTTTGCAGGTATGGCTCATTCAAACTGTAATTATGCTTCTAATGCTTCCTAAGATTGGCTTATCGACTCTGGAGCATCATAAAATATGGTGTATGACTTAACTATGTTAGAAAACATAAGGAAATCAAACATCAAACATAAAATTAATCTTCCTAATGGTGAGACCTCCACTGTGTCACACATATGAACATATACTATGTTCCTATGTGTGACACAGTGGAGGTCTCACCATTAGGAAGATTAATTTTATGTTTGATGTTTGATTTCCTTATGTCTCACCAATGGCATAACCCTGAATAATGTCTTATATATACATGCCTTTAAACACAATTTGTTGTCTGTCCAAAAACTAACAAGCTAGGGATGAGCAAAGTTATGTGGTGTTTTATGGCAAACTGTGTGTCATACAAGACTCTCGTACCAGGAAGACTAAGACAATTGGAAGAGAAATTAAGGGTGTATACTATCTACTAAATAATGAAAGTAACCCACTAGTTAACATTTCAGGCATGATTAGTTGTTGTGTCGTCTGTAATGCTAATGTTTCTATTATCTCTACTAGTGAAGGAATTGAATCAGGTGGCATATTTTTCAATGTTTGTAATGCACCTTATACTATGTGTAATGATTTGCCAAGTATCAATGACAAAAATGCTGATCTTTGGCACCTAAGAATGGGACATGCTCCTATAAACAAATTGAAACACATGTCTAACATTTCCTCATATTTGCAACGTAACTTAAATAAAATTTGCATGACCTGTTCAATGGCAAAACAAACCAAATCACCATTCTCTGTCAGAACTGACAATGTCAGTGAGATATTTGAACTAGTCCATATAGATGTGTGGGGACCATAAATAAAAGAAACAGGAAATAGGCAGAAATACTTTCTCACACTGGTTGATGATCGCAGTAGAGCAACATGAGTATATCTCATGAAACATAAAGCTGAAGTTGCACAGTTGCTAATGCAATTCTACAAGTTTGTCAAGATTAACTATGGCAAGACCATTAAAACATTAGTTCTGACAATGCCTTGGAATTTACAGAGGGCGAGAGTAAGAAATTTTTGTTCTCAAAGGGCATTTGGCAACAAACTAGCTGTGTGGACGTGGCTCAGCAAAGTGGAGTGGTAGAGAGGAAACACGGACATCTTCTTGAGATTAGTAGAGCAATCAAGTTTAGCTCAAGGTTACCTCTCTCTTTTTGGGGAGATTGTGTCCTCACAACGTCTTTTATCATCAATAGACTGCCTACTCCTTTACTGCAACACAAAACACTTATGAGACCCTATTTAACAAACCTCCTAAGTATTGTCAGACATTAATCCCTACATTATGGATTAATAAGTTTCATAAGAAACATATGGGAATGAATGTGTAATGTGATATAACTTGCTTCATTGAATCGCTAACTTAAATGTAAGATGTTATACACACTTATTAGTTTATAGGAGTTATAGCTTGTCATTGGCTATAAAGATGATGAAAGTTATGTAATTTCTTTCCTCATATTGTGAGTGATCAATAAAATTCCTAGTGCGACTATAGTGAGGACGTAGCCAATTTGGTGAACCTCGTAAATATTATGTCCATGTTATTTTTCCGATTTGTATACTTATTATTGTGTGTGTGGTTCATACCAAAAATCCCTACAAACAGGTATCAGAGCCCGGTTGGGCGGGTGAGGGAAAAGCGATCCACAAAAATTCACAATAATGAAAAGAGGAAAAACTTTGTTCGATAAATTCGATGGGAAAGATTTTGCTTTTATGAAAAATCCAAACAATGAATTATATGTATTTAAAGAATTAAAATCTTCTTTTGGAAGGCGCTAAGCCGGTGATGCGAGGTTAGTCGCCCTCCCCCGATCAAACAAATACTTATAGGACTCAATACCAAACTACTTAATGTAGTAGAGTAAGGAGGTCGATCCCAAGGGACGGTGATTATGGTTCTAAGGCGGTTTAATCAAGTTCTAGTTTAGTTATAGCAAATAGCAAGTTGAAGAGGATTAATGATAAACTAGACTAACAAGAAGGCAAGGATGCGATTTAAAACAATAATTAAAAGGAACTAGGGTGGATGGGTTCATTAATGCAAGTATAGGTCAATTATGGTGGGGGTTAGGACTAGTCTAAAGGTGATTCTAAACATGTCTCCACCTCTCGGTGTAAGACGGATTAAAGGGCAAGCCTCCACCTCTCGATGCGAGACGAGCCCTAGTCTAAGGTTCGATTGGGTTCTCGCCCTAACCTCCCCTAAACATCCAACACACACACAACAACAATACAAGTCTAAGCTCTCGCTCAAACTAGTAATAAAACATGAGAAAGACTTAAATTACTCATTCAAGCATTTAAACAAACACCTTGTGTGCACAAAACAAGTAGACTACTAAAAGACTTAATCTTTATGCCCAATTACCATAATCAACCCATAAACTTAATTTAAATCCCCCATCTTACCCTAGTCTAACACTACTCACTCATACTAATGAAGAAAAGCATTAAAGATGGATACTTTGATATGAAATAAACAAGAGAAGGCATATTCAACATGAAACTAAGTAAATAAACAAGAACAAGTAATTAGAAGACAATTAATGAAATAAAGATGAGAAATTGTACCAAACTTGTTAGAAAGATTGAAACTTGGATTAATAATCAAATAAGAGTCTCCTCTTGTCTTCAAATTACAACCCAAATCTTGACTAGTATCTAGGAGAAAGACTAAATCTAACAATAACTAACTAGGAAATTGAGTAATTATCACTAATTAAGAAAGATTAAAGTACTAATTAGAGAGGTATTTCTTATTAATTACTAGGATTCTTGTGCCTAGGGTTGTGTGTCTAGGGTGAATTAGGAGGGGGTATTTATAGGTTGGTAGGATTAGGGGGTCAAAAGAAGAGAAGAAGGACAAAAATCTGATTTGCGGACAAAGGGGGCCCAGCCGACCGGACCAGCTGCCGGTGGCCTGGACCGGCTGGCCACCTCTGTCTTTCCTCGTCTTCTTTCTCTTCATTTCTTTGCGCAACTTGAAGGTAGGTGGTCCCAGCCGGTCGGACTGGCTGCCGGTGGTCTTGACCGGCTGGAGATGGCTGCCAATTTCTCGTCTTTCCTTCATACGTTGTCTCTTCGTGCGCCTTCCCCAGCCGGTCCGACCAGTTGCCCGTGGGCTTGGCCGGCTGGGGGCCCCTGCTAATTGCCATTCATTGCTGGTTGAAAACTTGGAGTTGGTGGCCAAGCCGGTGGGCCGGCTGCCGTTGGCACCACCGGCTGGCACCTCCTCTTCCTTCCTCTTTCTTCTTTTCTTCTTTTCTTCTTTGTATTTAGTTATGTGACGGTTTTTCGGTTCTTATCCCATCTCGTCTTTGTCTTGGCATATGTTCTATAAAATGAGTCGGATTTAAGTAATATGAGAGTACACGGGATAAGGGCCAAAATACGATAAAACCGACGCTAAACAAAACTAAATACGCCGAAACATAAGAAAATACAGAGGGGAAACGGTCTAAAATAATCATATATCAAACCTCCCCACACTTAAACATTACTCGTCCCCGAGTAAGTAATTGAGCAAAAAACATAACCCTTATTTAAATAAGCTAAACTAAGCTACTAAAATCCGATGAAAGGCAATTAACGGGCCTTCTCCATCCCTTCAACTCACAACAAAGTACAATGAGGTATGTACTCCCTTGCAAGGCAAGTGGGCGCTTGCGGAAAATTTGCGATGCATCTAAACGATAAGCATGTAGGACCATGACAAGAATGCACCGTACAAAAGAATAATCACACGCCTCATCCATGTGACGAAAATATCTATAAGGAAAACCGTCTAAATAAATGCATGATCCTTATTGGCCACTAGTAACATAAAGCATGGAAAAGTGTTCGCCTCTTAGCGGTGCAAGACTAATGAAAATTTTGAGTCCCGTCTACTATTAGCTTGGTCAAGAGCGATAAAATGGAAGATGGAAATGAGATCCCCGTGACGTTATTAAACACAATAGCATAAGAAATTCACGTCTCTCAACTAAATGAGACACAAGGGTCGTCCCGTCTCACTACGCAACTCAAGGGTGAATGATCCAAGAAAGGTTAAAGGAAAAAGAGATTTGAGTTTTATTGCTTGGAAATTTTTTCATTTCTCCAATTTTTCTCTTCTTTTGGTTTTCTTTTTCTTTCTTTTTGAGTTGCATTTTTTATTTGCAATTTTTGACATTATAGCATACGGTTTCCGTCAAGGAACGCGGTCGGAACCAACAATAGGGGTATCCCCACCGTAGTGGCATCGAGCGGAACCCTAGATGTGGGCCCACTAGAATCCCTAGAAGTTCCGTTTTGCATTTCTCCGACGAAAACAAGAAAACATGATATTTGACTCAATATTTTTGGCTTGTTTGCGTTGTTTCCTTTTTGTAAGTGGAAGTGGAGGAACAATGGATTAAGGTTGGTTGGATAGTAAGACGGTCACCTAAGAATTCTTTCAACTAACGGAATATTCACATCAATCGGGGTTGTCGAGGTGGAATAAGCGCAGACTCATGACTCGGCATTAGTAGACGGGTCAAAACTCATTAGAAATACACAACCTAGGGCGTTTAAAATTTCACGATTAAGATGAACACTTTATGAATGAAAAAGTAGCTAGAAGGGATTATGCACATTCAACAAATTTTCCAAATAGACAAATTATAAAACCAGTTTTCTAAATGCAACTATATGCCATGATGCAATCTATATATACAACCTAAATGCACATGCTCTAACCGACTATATGACACACAAGCTAGTGCTATCTCCTAACAACACACAAGTGGCACACATGCTAATCAACAAAATCCACAACATTGTCATCAACACATCCCGTCCTCTTCAAAAAACAAGTAAGAAGAAAAAGAGACAAGGGAGAAGAGAATAGGAAAGATCTCACCATAGCGTCTTCATTTTCCTTATTTCGTGCTTCTTATGATGTGGGGTGCACCTATAGATTGAGATAGGAGGAAGCACACAACAATATATACAAAATAAACTAATTTTTAGAATTTTTTCAAAATTTTCAAATTTTTAAATTTTTGAATTTTTTAAAATTAATCTATATACACTAATCTCCTCCCCACACTTAAATCGGACATTGTCCTCAATGGTCCAAAAGTTAGGAGGGGAAGAGCAAACTAAATGCAAAAACATGTTTTTGAGTTTTTCAATAGCAAGAAAATGTAAATGACAATGCAAAAAGTGAAATAAATCTAAAATAAATGCAAGCTAACTACATGGATGCAAGTTTGTTTATTGAAATGAGAAGAGAGCTAATTTGAATTAACTCGCATTTGGATGCTTGGGGGAAAACTTTGGATTCAAGGAAATTTTATTTGGATTTTCAAAGTGGGGTAAGGGACAATGTTCAACTCATGAATGCCTAAGAATGAATAAAATTCATCAAAATGCATATGCTCAAGGGAGTGAAGTGGTCCACTTACTCATGCCCACAAGGGAAGCTTGTCAATTTTGCCTCCGCTTTGCATCATCGTTGCTCAAAGCCCGGAGCAACTTATCAAATTCTTGAGCAAACCCCATAAACAAGCACAAGTAAACGACAATGGGGCTCAAAGAATTATACACCTGTAAACTCAAACCAAGCTCAATCGACTCTTCACCGTCTTCTTCGTGGTATAAAGTAGGAGATGTTGGTAGAATATAGCTAGACTCACATGGCAACTCTCCACACCCCTTGGTAATTTTGGGTGGCTTATCGTGGTAGACGGGAGGGGTAAAGAGTGTGAAAACACTCACCCTCTCAAGAGGATCAAGAGGCAAGGGCATCCAAGGCTTCAAAGTGGTATGTGAAGGAGGAAGCAATACCTAAACTTCACCGTTTTCTTCATCAAGGAGAGATTTTCCCAAGCAATATTCTCTCATGGCCTCTTCAATCTCATCAACTTGGCTCTCCCAACTAGAGGAGGAGTCAAGGAGCCAAGGAGCCAAGGATCACCTTCAAAAGAGCTTAAATCAAATGGAATTGGAGAATTCAAGTATGCTTCAATTTCATCATCAATAAGACAATCTATCTCGTTCTTCCTAGAATTCTCTAAAGCTACAACACCAAACAAGTCATCACTCTCATCACTCTTCTCTTTTCTCAAATCACCAACAATGTCTTCAATGACATCCACCGAATAAACACTTTCCACCATTGGCTTGGACAAAGCCTCCATCAAGGAAAAATCAATTTTGCTCTCACCAACATTAAAGGTGAGGTGCCCTTTCTTGACATCAATGATGACACCTCCGGTTGCCATGAAAGGTCTCCCAAGGATGATTGGGGTTTGTTGGTTTTCGGGGATGTCCAAGACTACAAACTCGGCGGGGATGTAGATATTACCCACTTTGACCGGGATATCTTCAAGAATTCCCTTAGGATATTTGACCGAGCGGTCGGCAAGTTGTATGGTCATAGAAGTAGGTCTCAAGTCTTCAAGGCCAAGCCTTTTTGCAAGGGGTAGAGGAAGGATGCTAACACTAGCTCCTAGATCACAAAGAGCTCTTGAAATCGGAATGTTTCCCACCACACAAGGTATAGAAAAGCTCCCCGGATCTTGAAGTTTTTTAGGCATGTTATTCAAAAGCATCGCACTACACTCTCCCGTCAAGGCTACAAGCCCATCATTGGTTATGCTCCTCTTTTTGGTCAACACCTCCTTAAGAAATTTGGTGTAAAGTGGCATTTGGCTCGCCACCTCGGTGAAAGGTGATAAGGCTTCAAGCTTTTTTAGCATTCCCACAAACTTTGCAAATTTCTTCTCTTTACTCACGGTTTTGGGCCGATTGGGAAAAGGTAAAGGAGGTGTGTAATCTTGGGTCACATTTGGAGGAGGTTGGGTGATTTCATCTTCACTAGGGTAATGGTCTTCCACCATCTTACCCTTCAACTTTCTCTTTTCATTGGAACTCATGGGTTTTTGAGGATTTTTCAACTTGTTCTCACCCACCAAAGTGATAGCATGTAATTGTTGGTGATGTGGTGGGCAATCCTTAGGGTGGGAGCCTTGGATCGGTAGGACATGTTCCCCTTTTTGAACGATAATGGGTTCTTGGTTGGCTAAGTAGGAATCAAAATTTCTTTGTTGAGCTTGAACATTAGAAATGTCGGATCTCAAGAGTTTGATCATTTGTTCCGTATTTGCCTCACGTTGCATAGCCCTATTCTCCATTCCCTTCAAAATTTGTTCAATGGAAGAGTTGGGTTGTTCATTCGAGGGGGGTGGTTGTTGGAAATTTTGTTGATTTTGAGGATTGTGATTGTTGTGTTGATTTCGGTTGTTGTTGTTTGTTTGGTCTTTAAATGGAGGAGGGACATAGGATTGGTTGCTTTGTTGTGAAAATCTCCTAGAGTCGGAATTTTGGCATTGGTTGTTGTTGTTGTAAGACCTTGAGTGGTCGGGTTTAGGAGGTGGTTGGTATTGAGGAGCTTGATATTTGGGGTCTAAGGGTTGACCCTCATAAGAAATCCTCGGGTCTTGATTGGGAAATGCCCGGTAGAAGGTTTCATGGCGTTGATAGGAAAACCTTGGTTGATCTTGCAAGGAATAGCAATCTTGTTGAACATGGTCATCTCTTGGAAAAGAAGGGCACAAGTCATATGTGTGGCCGACACCACCACATGTGTCGCAAATAGGTTGTTGAGAATAGGTTCTTGGAGGAGATCTTTGTTGCTCAAGATAGTAGACTCTAGGATGGCTAGGTCTCTCCCCTTGGATATGATGAATTTGTCCCTTGCCTCTTTCCAACCCCAAATTAACGAACTTCTTGGATAGCTCATCCAACTTAAGTTTTGTCTCCAATTCAAGCCTACTAGGCCCTTCACTCTTACCTTCGCTCTCTCTCGAACCATAGCTATTCTCCATCTCGGAGATGTTTTGAATCATCTCCGTGATTTCGGCATTGTTCATCTTATCGAAATTTTCCCCGGAGGCCGCCACTATCATGTCTCGAAATCTTTGCTCTAGAGTTTGAAAGAAGATTTGAGTAGTCAACCATTTCGGGATACCATGGTGAGGGCAAGAGGTTAGAAGATCTTGAAACCTCTCCCAAGTTTCACTCAATGTCTCATATCCTTTTTGTTTAAAAATTTGTATCTCATGTCGGATTCTTGCGGTTTTTGACGGGGGGTAGAATTTAGTGATGAAGGCTTTTGAGAGGCTAGCCCAAGTGGTGAAGGTTCCCGGTTCATGGGAATTCAACCACTTTTTTGCATTGTCCTTCAAGGAGAAGAGAAATAACATGAGTAAAATTTGGTCTTCTGTGTTCCCATTCCTCTTGATCGTTCCCACCTTCTCCTTAAAACCTACCAAGTGATCATGAGCATCTTCATTCTTCAACCCATGAAAGATGTCTTGTTGAATGAATGAGATGACATGATGACGAAGTTCAAAAGTGTTGGGAGCAATAGCTTCGTAGTTGATGGCCGAACAAGACCGATTAGGGTCCGGCCTATTGTAATAGCCCATGGGTTGGTCCGCCATTTCTTGTATGAAAGGGTTGTTTGTTGGTGAGTTTGATGGAATTGGGGAATTTGGTGTTGTGGGTGAAATGGTGTTGTTGGAATTTTGTGAGGAAGTGGGTGAATTTATGGGTGGTATGTTTATTGGAATGTTTGTGGGTATGATGAGGGGTGGTAAAGTGGGAGGTGGTGTTTGTGAAGTTGAAGTCTCAATTGTGGGTGGTAGAGTATTTGTGGAGGTAAGAATGGGGGATCTTCTTAAGGAAGCAAGTGCTTGTCTTCTTCTTGCCCGGAAAGTCTTCTCAATCTCTCGATCAAGCGGGAAAAGAGGTCCAATAAAACACCTACTCATGCACTCCAAGAAAGATCAAATAGTCCTAATGCAAATAGATGCACTAGGACAAATGGAAAATAAAACAAATAAAAGTGAACTATGTAACACCCGCAAATGTACCCTATTTTTATAGTAAAAATATTTTACGGATACTTTTCAGCGAAATTTAGTTTTAGTTTAGAATAAAATTTTCCGTGTCTAATTTAGAATTTCCAAGTTCGTATTTGGACTTTACGCGAGATTCCGAGTAAGTTACGTCTTAAGACGTTTTTGGGCTTTTTCTCATGTTTTCCACTTACTCCTTCATATACTCCCTCACAATCCTAACTCCCTCATTCAACTTCTCTTCTTCCTCACTAAGTAACCACCCAAAGCTTAAACTCCATATTTGATCGATCTTAAGATCATCGCTACGCCTTCATTTCTTGCTCAAATTCACTAAGGTTCGTCTTATTCCTTCCCTCTCATCGTCCTCTATCCGTATTGGTAATAAAATTACCGTCTTTCTCACTTTTCAATTTATCCGTCTTTCTCAAAGGTGAATTATATTCATCTTTTGTCGTCTTTGTTTAGGTGGAGACCTTCAAGAACCCGATGAGGATTTCTATCTAGTGGAGGAAGACTTATAAATCGTTTGAAGATGCGTAAAGGTAACGGTGAAGGGTTACTCGATATCATTTACGTGTTTTAATGTGTTTTCTATGTTAGTAATCGTATTTGGAATAGGATTAGTATTCATAGAACTTGTGTTGTTGATGATGAGTGTTGTTTGTTGATGATTGTTGATGATAATTAATGATTAGTGATAGTTTATAGTAGTTATTTATGATAATTGAAAATGGATGATTGAAGAGTTATTGTTCTCGGGTAGAAGTGTTCCCAGCCGGGTACCCGGCCGCCGGTCCCCCTGACCGGCTGGAACTCACTGCACCGACCCCTTTTCGTAAAATGATCATATCTCCTTCGTTACTTGCTTGTTTTGGGATTGTGACCTACCGTTGGAACCGTAAGAGGATAAGCTATCACCTCTACTTTTAAATTATGCATTTCAATGTCTATAACTCTAGTTATGACCGTTTGAAGTGGACCCTTGTTTTAATAGTTTCCAAACTTGTTGATTTGAGATGAGATTTATGTTTCTTATTCATTATACTTCCTAAACTTGGTCTAATGCTTATGTAATCATGTATTGTTTCATGTTTATCAATGTTAGGTTTATATCATGCTTATATCACTTTGCCTTGTTTTTCTCGTATGCCTTTGGTCCCAGCCGGGTAGCCGGCAGCCGGTCCCTTTGACCGCCTGGGAGACACTGCTCTTTCATTTAATTTTTCATATGACATATGGTACCAGCCGGGTGGCCGGCAGCCGGTCCACCTGACCGGCTGGCACCTGCTGGAGTTTCTTTGTAATTCTTATTTACGTTTTCATTTATAATATTTCCGATGGTTCATTTATCGTATAAATTTACGGAATGACTTTAAATATTAATGTTTTGAATATATGATATTTCATTCGCTTGTATCGCATGTTTTGTGACGGTTTTTGGTATGTCCCACTTTGAGTCGGTTTTTACACATGTTACGGTTTGAGCACTAATTTCCTTTGTGCTTTGTACTCTCATTCCCTTGGCTACCTCTACGTTCGTAAGGCTGGAATGTCGGAACGGGGAGTGTATCCTTACTGCTTGATTGCATGTGTTAGTGGGCATATGACAACGTTGTTGGGAGGCGAACGCTTTGCGTTGATCGACCCGGCTGTCAAATGTTGTATACTTGCGAGGTGGTGTCATTGCATTTAGCGTACCGCTTGTTATGATGCTTGTGCTCTTTTCCGCCTCTTTCGTGAATGTCGACCGAATTTGGGGTACTCGGCTTCTATGATTGACCGAGTCTTGGATGCGAAATGTCATCGCTTGTCGAATCGGAACACGTTTATTCCGAGAATCTGGCCAGGTTTAGACTAGGACCGTATTATTATCGTCGTCCTACCAGGAGGAAATTAGTCTACAAATACGAAATGTCATCTTGTATGCGTTCAGGGAAATTTTTATCCCGTGGATGCGATTTTAATCATTCTTGCCATTTACATGGTGCTAGTGCGTGTCATTTACCGTGAGAGATGTCGTCAACGTATTGTATGTTTGAATGGATGATAATATGATGGATTATTTGTGATCATCGCATGACTTGGCATGGTTTGTTTGTCGAGTCTCAATCTTATCAAACTTATACCGATAACGGTGAGATGCAAGCCCTAGTGAGCGTATTTGGTTGCCTAAGGGTGTCTTCTCCGAGTCTATCTATAGCAAGATGGTTACAGATTGTACTTCATATGCTCTTATCATTATATATTGAATTGCCTATCTATCCTTAACGTATTTCACATGGATATCTATATATGCATGCTTCTACTTTTATATTTCCGTTTATGTACGTTTAATGTGACATGGCTGGGAGAACCCGGAGTTACTCCCCACTGATTATGGCGTTCATTTTTTTCATGGATGAATAGGTTGCTTGATTGGATGGCTTTTTGCTTTGTATTTTGGGTTCGGGTGTGAGCTAGCGGGCGTTGACCTGGATGATTCACCCCTAGACGTTTCTTAGCTAGTTGCTAAATAACTTTGTCTTTTGTTAACATTTTGAGAGACTACGTCTCTTGTAGTATTTTGTATTTGGTTTGTAATATTTGACACTCCTCGTATTTTCTATTTGCATGTAAAAAGTTTTAAAAACACCGTATTTCCGCTAATTAAATCACATGCTTGTATGTTTTATTTCCGCATTCGCGAGGGTTGTCACAACTAAGCCTAAAATCAATTAAACTATCTTATCCAATATCGCCGTCCCCGGCAACGGCGCCATTTTGATGCGAGGTTAGTCGCCCTCCCCCGATCAAACAAATACTTATAGGACTCAATACCAAACTAATTAATGTAGTAGGGTAAGGAGGTCGATCCCAAGGGACGGTGATTATGGTTCTAAGGCGGTTTAATCAAGTTCTAGTTTAGTTCTAGCAAATAGCAAGTTGAAGAGGATTAATGATAAACTAGACTAACAAGAAGGCAAGGATGCAATGTAAAACAATAATTAAAAGGAACTAGGGTGGATTGGTTCATTAATGCAAGTATAAGTCAATTATGGTGGGGGTTAGGACTAGTCTAAAGGTGAGTCTAAACATGTCTCCACCACTCGGTGTAAGACGGATTAAAGGGCAAGCCTCCACCTCTCGATGCGAGACGAGACCTAGTCTAAGGTTGGATTGGTTTCTCGCCCTAACCTCCCCCTAAACATCCAACACACACACAACAACAATACAAGTCTAAGCTCTCGCTCAAACTAGTAATAAAACATGAGAAAGACTCAAATTACTCATTCAAGCATTTCAAGAAACACCTTGTGTGCACAAAACAAGTAGACTACTAAAAGACTTAATCTTTATGCCCAATTACCATAATCAACCCATAAACTTACATGAAATCCCCATCTTACCCTAGTCTAACACTACTCACTCATACTAATGAAGAAAAGCATTAAAGATGGATACTTTGATATGAAATAAACAAGACAAGACATATTCAACATGAAACTAAGTAAATAAACAAGAACAAGTAATTAGAAGACAATTAATAAAAATAAAGATGAGAAATTGTACCAAACTTGTAAGAAAGATTGAAACTTGGATTAATAATCAAATAAGAGTCTCCTCTTGTCTTCAAATTACAACCCAAATCTTCACTAGTAACTAGGAGAAAGACTAAATCTAACAATAACTAACTAGGAAATTGAGTAATTATCACTAATTAAGAAAGACTAAAGTACTAATAAGAGAGGTATTTCTTATTAATTACTAGGGTTCTTGTGTCTAGGGTTGCGTGTCTAGGGTGAATTAGGAGGGGGTATTTATAGGTTGGTAGGATTAGGGGGTCAAAAGAAGAGAAGAAGGACAAAAATCTGATTTGCGGACAAAGGGGCCCAGCCGGCCGGACCGGCTGCCGCTGGCCTGGACCGACTGGCCACCTATGTCTTTCCTCGTTTTCTTTCTCTTCCTTTCTTTGCGCAACTTGAAGGTAGGTGGTCCCAGCCGGTCCGACCGGCTGGAGGTGGCTGCCAATTTCTCGTCTTTCCTTCATGCGTTGTCTCTTCATGCGCCTTTCCCAGCCGGTCCGGCCGGCTGCCGGTGGGCTTGGCCGGCTGGGGGCCCCTGCTAATTGTCATTCGTTGCTGGTTGAAAACTTGGAGCTGGTGGCCAAGCCGGTGGGCCGGCTGCCGGTGGGCCGGCTGCCGGTGGGCCGGCTGCCGGTGGGCCGGCTGCCGGTGGGCCGGCTGCCGGTGGGCCGGCTGCCGGTGGCACCACCGTCTGGCACCTCCTATGCCTTCCTCTTTCTTCTTTTCTTCTTTGTGTTTAGTTATGTGACGGTTTTTCGGTTCTCATCCAGTATCGTCTTTGTCTTGGCATATTTTCTATAAAATGAGACGGATTTAAGTAATATGAGAGTACACGGGATAAGGGCCAAAATACGATAAAACCGACGCTAAACAAAACTAAATACGCCGAAACATAAGAAAATACAGAGGGGAAATGGTATAAAATAATCATATATCAGCCGGATTTCATGGAAAAGAAAGATTGAGAAAAACTGGATAGACAAGCGCTAGGTGTTGAGGATGACGATGATCTTTTGGCAGTGAATGTCTAAAATCCGATAGAGTCTTGGGTGTTAGACTTTGGTATATCATTTCACGCTTTTCCAGATAAGAATTCCTTTCAGAAATTTGTTGGTGGAAGGTGTGGTACTGCTTACTTGACAAATGGTAAGGCGGTGCCGATAATGGGAAAAGGTGATGTTGAGATATATACGTATCCCGACTAAGGGTAGCTCTGACCTAACAAATGCCATGTTCATCCCGAACTTGAAAAAGAAATTAATATTTGTTGGAAAGCTCAATGAAGCAGGCTACAAGGTTGTCTTTAAGGAAAGTTCATGGAAAATAGTCAAAGAAGCTATGATAGTAGCTCGTGGGACTAAGAGTAGAACTTTGTACATCACTGCAGGGTGTAGTGACATGGATAGTGTAACGGCGGGAGGGATGAAGAATGACATTTTTTCACGAGACTTGTTGCGGGATCCAAAAATTATGCATAGTTGGCCTTACACTAAGCACCGTGGGAGAAAAGTCGGTGGCTTGAAGGCGAAAGGTAGTCCGAGAACGCACAGGGTGAAACTGACATATTCAAATGTGTGCAAAATTTCTAGCAGTTTTAATAAGGCATGTAAGTGTATTTCGTTTAGGTGGGACTGCACACCCCGAAAAACGATGAGTGAAGCCTGAGAAATATGGTTGCCTTTGAGAACAAAGTTGAATGGTTAGGAGTCGAGGTTGGGTAGTACCTTGGCTGGTCTCTTGCATTTTGAATGAGCAAAGACATGGTCGCATTAGGTGGATAAGTAAAGTTTGTATGTTACTTCCATAATTGCCGGGAGGTGGGAGATTGTTAGACATTAATCCCTCCATTATGGGTTAATATGTTTCATAAGAAACATATGAGAATGAATGTGTAATGTGATATAACTTGCTTAATTGAATCACTAACTTAAATGTAAGATGTTATACAAACTTATTAGCTTATGGGAGTTACAGCTTGTCATTGGCTATAAAAGATGATGAAAGCTATGTAATTTCTATCCTCATATTGTGAGTGATCAATAAAATTTATAGTGCGGCTATAGTGAGGACGTAGCCAATTTGGTGAACCTCGTAAATATTGTGTTCATATTATTTTTCTGATTTGTACACTTATTATTGTGTGTGTGGTTCATACCAAAAATCCCTATAAGTATGATAAGATGAAAGTAATTGTGTGTCTAGCAATGGTCTACAGTCCTATCATGGATAAAGATAAGTTTCTGCCAAGAGGAGTCCCTTGGATCTTCATAGGCTACCCCTTATCTCAAAAAGGGTACAAAGTTTATGACATCATTAAGAAAAGTGTATTTGTGTCCAGGGATGTAAAATTATTTGGAAATGTAGTCCCTTGTAGAATCAAGAACTTTGCCCAGTTCATCCCCATTCTTCACTCTGGAAAATACCAATCATTGTCATCTCCTAATGTTCAAGACACAACAACTTTCTCTAATCCTATAACTCTCACAGAAGAGAATCCTGATCCCCTTTTCACATCTACTGAGAGTGAACAACCACAGGACAATGTGCCTGCCTCTGAATTACCTAAAGACAGGAAAGCCATAAGGTGAAAATGGATTTATAAAATCAAATATAACTTAGATGGATCTATTAAAATATACAAAGCAAGACTGGTGGTGCAAGGATTCAGACAAATGCATGGGGTAGACTATAATGAGACTTTTGCACCTGTAGCAAAAATGCCAACAGTAAGGGCACCTTTAGCTGGCATATCAAATAAAAATTGGGAAACTTGTGAGATGTATGTGGCCAATGCTTTCCTCCATGGAGATTTTCTAGAAGATGTTTATATGAAACTTCCTCAGGGCTATTCTAATGGTACTTTGCAGCCACTGGGTCAACAAGAGGTTAGTCATCTTGCACATGCTGGTCTGTAAATTACTCAAATATCTCTATGGATTGAAACAAGCCCCCAGACAGTGGTTATCCAAATTGTCCCAAGCCTTACTACCTCGTGGATTCAGACAATCGTATGTAGATCACTCTCTTTCTTTGTCAAACAACAAACTGGCAGTACCACAGTTGTGCTCATCTATGTTGATGATATGGTTATAGCAAGAGATAGTCCATCTGAAATCCAAGCTCTGAAATCCCACCTTCATTCTTCCTTCCATATGAAAGACTTAGGTGAACTATCCTACTTTCTAGGATTGGAGGTAGAAAGGAGTGCTGCAAGGATCTTCATTTCCATGAGAAAGTACACTATGGATCTGCTGAAAACTTTTGGCATAGACAAGTCTAGAGCCATTCAGCTCCCGAGATTAAATGTACTTAAACTTGAACCAGGTAAAGGCACATATAGAAAATTGGTTGGCAAACTCATTTATCTGACCATTTCCAGGCCCGATATTGCACATTCTGTCCAAAAACTAAGTTAGTTTCTTTAAGCTCTCACATCAGATCATATGCAAGCCTCTAGGAGGGTGTTGAGATACCTAAAAACGAACCCGGTCAAGGCATTCTTTTTGCCAGCCATTATGCAGCACAAATCATTGCCTACTGTGATTCAGACTGGGCCTCTTGTGCATTTAGTAGAATGTCAACTACTGGTTTCTGCATTCTCCTAGGTGACTCTCCAATTTCCTGAAAGTCCAAGAAGCACACAATTGTGTCTAGATCCTCAGCTGAGGCTGAGTACAAGGCCATGGCCATGACCACTTGTGAAGTAACTTGGCTATTTCAGCTGCTCCAGAACTTTGGCATGCAGCACTTAGGGTCTGCATATCTCAAATGTCACAATCAAGCTGCTCTAGCCATTGCAGCCAATCCCGTTTATCAAGAGAGGACCAAACACATAGAGGTCGTCTGTCCTTTTATTAGAGAAAAGATCCAACAAGGGCTCATAACCATGTCCTATGTCAACACGAAAGAGCAAGCAACAAATGTCCTCACCAAGTCCTGTCCCATTTCCCAACATAAATACTTGTTATCCAAGACGATGGGAGTTTCATCAAGTCTCCACTCTCATCTTGAGGGGGAGTGTAAAGATGGTATTGAGGATCACAAGGCTGAAGTAGGTTATCCAAGACATACTAAACATTCAACAACAACTATATTCACACTGAAGTCAAAGAAATAAGGATCCAATGCAATCTTGACATGATTCTACTTTGTATCAATATAGAATTGGCTAGTATACACTTTAGCATTCCCTACTAATTGCTTTATCTAGTTCATGCTTTTATCCACTGGATATAGTTTAGCTTTGTAGTTGTAAATTCTCTACATGCTCATACTAGTTTCTCATTCATTCAATACATAAAATCTTTCACAAAATCTCTGCTCGAGACTTGGACATGTCTTCTACTCCTTGCACTAATCTTAAATGCATCAATTGCATCAAAGTATGTAAACAATTATTTTACCGTTGCCAAAAAAAACTTTTTTATTATACGTAGTATCATGGTAACATTATGTCAACTTCACTATTAGACACTAAACACAATATATACAAAGTATAAGAAGTGTTTTACTGAATGTTTTTGATAAGTACAAAGGCACATATGTACATGGTATTTATAGGAGAGTATAGTCTAAATAAGGCTAGAATAAGGAGCTTATACATTGTAATATACTATGCTATTTTACAGTAGAATAATATCGTTGATATTTGTTTATATTGACATGCTTATACTGTTGATACGCCCCCGCAAGATGGACGTCGGAGGCAAATCTTGTCTCGTAGTTCCAGAAAGCAGCGTTTGTGCAATAGTTTTGTTAGAGCATCTGCCAGTTGGTCTTTGCTTGCGATATGTTGGATACGAATATGTCCTTTTTGGAGTTTTTCCCAAACGAAGTGAAAGGATAGGGCCATATGCTTCCTTCGTGAGTGGAACACGAGATTCTTGGCATAAAGTGTTGCTACATATTATCACAGTAGAGAGCAGGAGGTTTCGTTATGGCAATGTTAAGTTCAGTGAGTAGGTTACGGAGGCATAGAACTTCAGTGGTGACAGCAGCAAGGGCGCGATATTCGGCTTCGGTAGTGGATAAGGCAAGTCCGCGTTGCTTTTTAGACGACCAAGAAATTGGATTGCGGCCAAGATAGATTATGTAGCCCGTGGTGGATATATAACTGTCTTTGTTTCTAGCAAAATCAGCATCGCAAAATGCGTGAAGACAGAGGGGAGTAGTGCAATAAAGTTGGATGCCATAGGTTTGAGTGCCTTGGAGGTAGCGAAGAAGACGTTTCAAGGCAGACCAGTGGTTAGAGGTAGGATGATGGAGAAATTGTGCTAATCGATTGACAGTGAAGGCAATGTCTGTTGGAGCTAGTGTCCTCCACAGTTAGTGTGATAACGTGTATAAATCTCTTACAGGTTCACAGGGTATACTTAGTATTTTTATCAGTTGATTAACATTTATCGATAACGATTAACATATATTTGGCCGAATATTTTTAGTTTATGCATTATATTGATAATGTATGATTGTTGTGAAAAAGTTCACAATTATTGGATACCCAATTATTTTAAAATGGTTTAAAATAATGTTGGATTAATTCATATTATACGATAATATGAATTAAAATTGGATTATGTTTGATTGGAATTATTGTGAGTAATTAAGGAATTGCAACATAATTTTGATCATTTTAAATAGGTAGTTTGGATAAATTACTCTACATAATTATGGAATTATGTCTTGAATGACTAATTTATTGTTGATGTATTTTATTTTGTTGAATGATTTGTTGAATGATTTGTTGAATGGTTTATTTACGTATTTTTGCAATTGGTTGTAATTTGTCTTACCTAGTGTGGCCTTAGTTGATTATGTTTTCGTAATGATGGAAACATGATCTTGATGTAATTTTGAGATCTAGAATCTCTTTTTGTTTTCTTTGAAATTATGTTTTTAAATTAGAATGTAAATAAGTATATATTTTGTAATTTATTAAATGTAATTTGAGAAGACTAAAGATGGAGATCGGATTGCTCACTCCCGCTACATGGACCAAGATGGAACATCAAGACAAGCTTTTCGGGTCCAATTGTGGATGGATTCCAAAGTTGTATTTTGTTCATTTTGGTAGATAGGCCACACTAGGACTTTGTAATTTTACGTATTTTTCGTTCTTGTTGCATTTCTTCACATGATAGTTAGTGCATCATATTCCGCCTAAACCAAACCACCTACTACTAAAAATGCATGAAAATTGACTCATATAGTTTGGATGTTAGTTATCATGGACATAAAGATGTCACACGAATTTTAAGCCATCATCTTAGTTTATTCATTCTCGCATGCTAGATATTCGTTCACTTAAAATGAATTAAAATAAAGTTGCTGGGATCTTCCTCTAAAACCTAAAATTAAGACTAGTCTTTATAGGCCAAACTACTATGAATCCCTTCTTCGTCGGTAGGCATATAGGACCTTACTCTCCATATGACCCCTTCTACGTTGGGTAAGTAGTATGTGTTGACTTATTTTACCTCAACATTATAATCCGAAGAGTTTCTCGTGATTATGATGGACTAAAGATAAAAAGTTATTGACCAAGAATTCTAAAGGTAGAATTAGCCAAGAAGTTGGCTTATCAATTTACAGATAATTGAGTCTTGGGATCATTTATATAATTCTTGAGGGAGGTCAATTGTATAAATGCTTGAGTCTTCGCATTAAACAAGTTTTGCACTAGACTTAATTCATAACAAATGGCTGGCCATAATGATGTCCCTATGCCAAGTGCCACACTCGCACGCGAGACCTGGCTTAAAACTTTCATGGACCACATGAATCAGTCCCACGACTGAAGAATGACAGGTCCAACTTTGCGGACTGGGAGGCGGCATTACGGAATGCAGCCATTGCTGACGGCAAGCTCAAGTACTTGACTGAGCCAATACCGCCAAACCCAGGCCCCAATGCGAGAGCTAACGAGTCACTTTCTTATAGTGACTTCGTTATGGAAGCGGATGGGATAAAGAACGTACTCATCTTTGCAATGGAAACCAATTTGCAAAGACGCTTCATTGCCCAAGGTGCAAATAAGATTTTCACCACGCTCACTAACGAATTCTGGAAAGCACCGAGAATCGTTACTTATGAGCATACCAACTTCTTTGAGGCGAAACTCCAGAAGAGCCAACCGGTTAGCCAACACATTCTTGATATGATTGAAAATGTCGAGAAACTGGAGGCACTTGATTGCAAAATCAGTGAGAGCATAGTCATTGACCGTAGGCTTCATTCACTTCATGATAGTTTTGCCCTTTTCAGGGCAAATTACTACATGAATGACATGAGGAAAAGTCCTCATGAGTTACACTCACTTCTCGTACAGACTGAGAAGGATCTGAAATTGAGTGGGAGCATGAAGCAAGATGTTCTCATGATTTCCAACAAGAACAAAGGTAAGGGCAAGGCTCACGGCGACCTAACTGTAAGAAAGCCAAAGTTTAAGAAGTCAGGAAAGGGTAAGAGTGGGCCTGGTGAGACTAGTAGCTCACAAGGCAAGGCAAAGAGCAAGGACAGTGACATTGAGTGCCACCATTGCCACAAGACTGGGCATTGGAGGAGGAACTGTCCCCTGTACCGTGAGGACATAAAAGCAGGCCGCGTCACTCCTGTTGGTATGTCATCTTATATTCATATGATTGAGATTAACCATGCAAGTTTCGGAACTTGGGTACTTGATACAGGTTGTGGTTCTCATCTCCGTAATCATTTGCACGGCCTAAAAAACATCACACCTCTCACAAAGGGTGATGTAGACCTGCGAGTCGGGAATGGAGCAAGAGTTGTGATATATGATTATTTTAGACCGTTTCCCCTATGTATTTTCTTATGTTTCGGCGTATTTAGTTTTGTTTAGCGTCGATTTTATCGTACTTTGGCCCTTATCCCGTGTACTCTCATATTACTTAAATCCGTCTCATTTTATAGAAAATATGCCAAGACAAAGACGAGACGGGATGAGAACCGAAAAACCGTCACATAACTAAACACAAAGAAGAAAAGAAGAAAAGAAGAAAAGAAGAAAGAGGAAGGAAGAGGAGGTGCCAGCCAGTGGTGCCACCGGCAGCCGGCCCACCGGCTTGGCCACCAACTCCAAGTTTTCAACCAGCAACAAATGGCAATTAGCAGGGGCTCCCTGCCGGCCAATCCCACCGGCAGCCGGCCGGACCGGCTGGGGAAGGCGCACGAAGAGACAACGTATGAAGGAAAGACGAGAAATTGGCAGCCACCTCCAGCCGGTCAGGACAACCGGCAGCCGGTCCGACCGGCTGGGACCACCTACCTTCAAGTTGCGCAAAGAAAGGAAGAGAAAAAAGACGAGGAAAGACAGAGGTGGCCAGCCGGTCCAGGCCACCGGCAGCCGGTCCAGCCAGCTGGGCCCCCTTTGTCCGCAAATCAGATTTTTGTCCTTCTTCTTTTCTGTTGACCCCCTAATCCTACCAACCTATAAATACCCCCTCCTAATTCACCCTAGACACAAGAACCCTAGTAATTAATAAGAAATACCTCTCTAATTAGTACTTTAATCTTTCTTAATTAGTGATAATTACTCAATTTCCTAGTTAGTTATTGTTAGATTTAGTCTTTCTCCTAGTTACTAGTGAATATTTGGGTTGTAATTTGAAGACAAGAGGAGACTCTTATTTGATTATTAATCCAAGTGTCAATCTATCTTACAAGTTTGGTACAATTTCTCATCTTTATTTCATTAATTGTCTTCTAATTACTTGTTCTTGTTTATTTACTTAGTTTCATGTTGAATATGCCTTCTCTTGTTTATTTCATATCAAAGTATCCATCTTTAATGCTTTTCTTCATTAGTATGAGTGAGTAGTGTTAGACTAGGGTAAGATGGGGGATTTAATGTAAGTTTATGGGTTGATTATGGTAATTGGGCATAAAGATTAAGTCTTTTAGTAGTCTACTTGTTTTTTTCACACAAGGTGTTTGTTGAAATGCTTGAATGAGTAATTTGAATCTTTCTCATGTTTTATTACTAGTTTGAGCGAGAGCTTAGACTTGTATTGTTGTTGTGTGTGTGTTGGATGTTTAGGGGGAGGTTAGGGCGAGAACCCAATCGAACCTTAGACTAGGGCTCGTCTCGCATCGAGAGGTGGAGGCTTGCCCTTTAATCCGTCTTACACCGAGAGGTGGAGACATGTTTAGACTCACCTTTAGACTAGTCCTAACCCCCACCATAATTGACCAATACTTGCATTAATGAACCCATCCACCCTAGTTCCTTTTAATTATTGTTTTACATCGCATCCTTGCCTTCTTGTTAGTCTAGTTTATCATTAATCCTCTTCAACTTGCTATTTGCTAGAACTAAACTAGAATTTGATTAAACCGCCTTAGAACCATAATCACCGTCCCTTGGGATCGACCTCCTTACCCTACTACATTAATTAGTTTGGTATTGAGTCCTATAAGTATTTGTTTGATCAGGGGAGGGCGACTAACCTCGCATCAAGTTGCTGCAGTCTCAATGGGAACATATGTAATCCAACTCCCGAGTGGATTTGAGTTGTATTTATATAACTGTTACTATGTACCCAGTTTATCTAAGAACATTATTTCTGTTTCCGTGCTTGATAAAGACGGTTTTTCATTTTCAATAAAAGACAATAGCTGTATTTTCTCTTTGAATGAAATGGTTTATGGCAAAGCAGTTTCCATGAATGACATTTATATCTTAGATCAAACCAATGAAATATTACATATGAATAATAAGAAAGTAAAGGTTGGTGACAAAGATCAAACTTATCTATGGCACTGTCGTATGGGACACATAAATGAAAAACGTGTAAAGAACCTCATTGAGAATGGGAATATCTCCCCATTTGATTACGAATCATTTGGCACGTGTGAATCATGTCTTATCGTCAAAATGACTAGAATTTCCTTCAAAGGTGTTGGAATGCGTGCAAATGACCAATTAGGACTCATACATACTGACGTATGTGGACCTATGTCAATCAACGCAAGAGACGGCTATAGATATTTTATCACTTTCACGGATAATTTGAGTAGATACGGATATGTCTACTTAATGAAGCATAAAAGTGAGTCCTTTGAAAAGTTCAAGGAATTCCAGAATAAGGTTGAGAACCAACTGGAAAGAAAGATTAAAGCACTTCGATCAGATCGTGGTGGCGAATATCTTTCAAATGCGTTTGATCAACACCTTAAAGACTGTGGCATAGTATTACAGTTAACTCCACCTGGAACACCCCAATTAAATGGTGTGTCCGAACGGAGAAATCGAACATTACTTGATATGGTTCGATCCATGATGAGTCACACGGTAGTACCTGATTCACTATGGGGTTTTGCACTTTTGTCAGCTACTCTTATACTTAACCAAAGTCCGTCTAAAGCAGTAGACAAGACTCCATATGAGATATGGAAGGGAACGGTCCCTAACTTGTCCTTTATTTGGGTTTGGGGCTGCGAGGCTTATGTCAAGTGGAGACACGAGGATAAGCTCGGCCCGCGATCGGTCAAGACATACTTTATTGGTTATCCAAAAGGAATGTTTGGTCATTACTTCTATTCGCCTACCGAACATCGAGTTTTTGTTGCGGCTAGTGCGAAATTCTTAGAGAAAGTGTTTCTCGAGAACAAGTCAAGTAATAGAACCTTCGATCTGTCGGAGATTCAAGAACCAACAACCAAGCAACCGATGGAGGAAGATGTTCCTTCAACTTCTACTACGGTTAATATTCCTCAGGAACCTAGGTGGTCGGGTAGAGTCTCCATTCCTCCAGACAGATACATTGGTATGGTCGAGGAGAATGATAGAGATGGTATTTTGCTCCTAGAGAGTAACGAACCCGCTACCTATAAAGGTGCCATGACATGTTCCGACTCTAAGCTATGGCTTGAAGCCATGCAATCCGAGATGGACTCCATGTATGAGAATGACGTATGAGATCTTGTTGATTTGCCTGATAAGGTACGTACCTCTCAGTTGCAAATGGATTTTAAGATAAAGCATTTGTCGACTGACAACAGACACCCATAAGGCACGA